>JANHFF010000509.1:135000-178375 GCA_024542945.1 allo-octoploid hybrid of Carassius auratus x Cyprinus carpio | reverse complement strand
AGTGTGTGTGAGTGTTTGGAGTGTGTGTGAGAGTGTTTTGGAGTGTGTGTGCGAGTGTTTTGGAGTGTGTGAGAGTGTTTTGGAGTGTGTGAGAGTGTTTGGAGTGTGTGAGAGATGTGAGTGAGTGTGTGTTTGGAGTGTGTGAGAGTCTGTGAGTGCGTGTGTGTTTTGGAGTGTGTGTTTTGGAGTGTGTGTGCTGAGAGTGTTTGGAGTGTGGTGAGAGTGTTTGGGTGTGTGTGAGTGTTTTGGAGTGTGTGTGAGAGTGTTTTGGAGTGTGTGTGAGAGTGTTGGAGTGTGTGTGAGCGTGTTTTGGAGTGTGTGTGAGAGTGTTTGGAGCGTGGTGAGAGTGTTTGGAGTGTGTGAGAGTGTTTTGGAGTGTGTGAGAGTCTGTGAGTGAGTGTGTGTTTTGGAGTGTGTGAGAGTCTGTGATGTGAGGTGTGTTTTGGAGTGTGTGAGAGTGTTTTGGAGTGTGGAGAGTGTTTTGGAGTGTGTGGAGTCTGTGAGTGAGGTGTGTTTGGAGTCTGTGAGTGAGTGTGTGTTTTGGAGTGTGTGAGAGTGTTTTGGAGTGTGTGAGAGTCTGTGAGTGAGTGTGTGTTTTGGAGTGTGTGAGAGTGTTTTGGAGTGTGTGTTTTGGAGTGTGTGAGTGTTTTGGAGTGTGTGTTTTGGAGTGTGTGAGAGTGTTTTTGGAGTGTGTGAGAGTGTTTTGAAATGTGTGTGTGAGTGTTTTGGAGTGTGTGTGAGAGTGTTTTGGAGTGTGTGAGAGTCTGTGAGTGAGTGTGTGTTTTGGAGTGTGTGTGTGTGTGTGTTTTGGAGTGTGTGAGAGTGTTTTGGAGTGTGTGAGTGTTTTGGAGTGTGTGAGAGTGTTTTCGGGTGTGTGAGAGTGTTTTGGGGTGTGTGAGTGTCTGTGAGTGAGTGTGTGTTTTGGAGTGTGTGAGAGTGTTTTGGAGTGTGTGAGAGTGTTTTGGAGTGTGTGAGAGTGTTTTGGGGTGTGTGAGTGTCTGTGAGTGAGTGTGTGTTTTGGAGTGTGTGTGAGAGTGTTTTGGAGTGTGTGAGAGTGTTTTGGGGTGTGTGAGAGTGTTTTGGGGTGTGTGAGAGTGTTTTGGAGTGTGTGAGAGTGTTTTGGAGTGTCTGTGAGTGTGAGTGCGTGTGTGTGCGTGTGTGTGTGTGTGTTCGTACCCTGAGACAGAGGTGCAGGACTGTGTCCTCTCTGTAAATGCTCTGCCAGGTGTTGACCACCTCGGGCAGGAAGGACTTGACGATGTACAGGTGTCCAGGCTTGAGGATGTCGTACTCGGACCAGGTGCAGAGCACCTTCAGCGCCCGCCGCAGACCTCCTCCCATCTCCTCCTTACTGAGGAACTCGATCTTAGCACAGAGCCCTCGCTGAGCCCACGACGACATGCTGTTGTTGATGCTGTTGGGAGAGCTCTCCTCCAGACAGTACACGGTCACCGGTTCACCTGTACGACACGCAAACATGAGAACGACACGCTGAAACACACGAGCGGCGTCACAACCACGCTATCAGCAAACAAATACAGCGCAGGGCTGGGCGGCGCGAACTACAAGCAATTCTGTACAACGTTTTGTGGTTGGAAATGTAAGGACAAATGGTTCTAATTGTAAATAATCATGTTTTAATGTGTATTTTTAATAATCCAGTGAGTTTGCTCAGTTACAAACAAAATGTGCTTCATCTGATTTAATTATTTTCTGTTTATTTGGAATTTGATGGATTCACAGCAAAAATCAGCTGATTCATATCAAATGTACAACAGCGTAAAACAGATTCACAAGTTTGAAACTAAAGATTTAAAACAGTCAGACTGATATTATTAAACAGAGATCAGACTGACTGAAAGTAAATTGATTGTTAATCATCTGAACTGTATTCTGACACTACTGTCTTTTTAGAGCAGCTACATCTCAGGGTTTCTGTGAGTCTTAAAGTCATCAAAAGTCATAATTCACCCTTCCACAAATTAAAGCCTAAAAAGAAGCAGAGTCTTAAATTCAGAAAGTCATGGCATTAACTGCAAAAAATGAATCTCTTGTTCAGTATTTTTGTCATTTTTCAATACAAATATCTAAACATCCTTAAATCAAGATACATTTACTGGAGATGCAAACTGAAGATATGAAGTCTTTTTTTTTTAGATATTAAACTAAATCAGGTGAGTTTGATTAAAACAAGAACAAATATCTGCCAATGGGGAATGAAAACTTTTTCCATCTGTATTAGGTTGGTTTTTCAGAGCTCATTGGCAGATATTTGTTTTTGTTTTAATCCTAAACTAATTTTATTTAGATCTCAGAAAACAAGACTTTATATTTTGTCACACTCCAGTAAATTAGTTAATTTTTAAACATTTGATTAACATCACTCCATGTTTCTTCTCTCACATGTAAAAACCAATCACCACCGTCACGCCGCTCAGAACTACATGATATACTGCAAAGCCTGATGGGACAGAGACGGACAGGAGGGCAGTGCTGTGTCTTACCTCTAGGGGGCACTGGGGTGAATGGAATACTCTGAGACAACCGCATCAGGTTATTACGCTCCACCGCTGACACACACACACACACACACACACACACACAGGGCTGATGTCAGTACACGTCACAGGCGTCGCGGGTCGGGTTCGAATCAGGACACGTTTATGCTTTCGTTGGATGAATGACAGAAACACTCACCTGAATACTGATAACTCTCCATGGGCTTGAATGGAGAACCGATCGCTGCTCCACACACACACACACACACACAGAGCAAAGAGTGAGCAGAACAACACACCAAATAGCACAGTATTAGCGTTTTCCTGATGCTATCAGTGTAGCAGGGGTCAGACTTACAGTCCTTGCGCGGCCCCAAGTGTGTGTGTCGCCCGGCGTACAGACCTGCAGCTGAAACACACACACACACACACACACACGCACACACACAGTCAGAGTAAAGCAGGCTGTCATCCGACGATCATTAGATGTGATGAAACACTCACTGTTTGAGATGTCATCTCCTGGACCCCTGAAAACAAACAAGAAAATCACTTAAAAAATAAATCTCACTCATATATGTGTGACCCTGGAGCACAAAACCAGTCAGAAGGGTCAATTATTTGAAATTGAGATTTCTACATCATCTGAAAGCTGAATAAATAATCTCTCCATTGATGTATGGTTTGTTAGGAGGACAATATTTGACCAAGATACAACTATTGGAAAATTACAAAATATCTTCATGGAACATGATCTTTACTTAATATCCTAATGATTTTTGTCATAAGAGAAAAATGGATAATTTTGACCCATACAATGTATTGTTGCGTTCAATCATGAAAACACAATCACTTTATTTGATGTCAGAACGTTCCGCTAACACACACACAGTTACTCACAGTCTGCTGGATTGTGCTGATTTCCCCTGAGAATGAAAGACAGAGAGAGTTACGGCGTGTGTGGATGTTGTCTCTCTTAAACACTTTGGTTTGTGTCGCTGTGTGTCTGACTGACCAGCAGCAGATCCTCATAACGAGAGACGTCCTCCAGCGACACACGCGTCCTGTCCTGCTTACCGAGCGCTGGAACACACAGACAGAGAGAAGCCATGAATGATTCTCATCAGGAGACGCGTGTGTAACTGCGTCCAGCAGGGGGCGTCTGTGCTCGTGATGCTGGATCACGGTTAATGTTTAAAGCATTGCGTAACGCTGGCGTTTACACTCACTGGACTCTGGATGCAGGAACGAAGGGTTTCTGTCGAACTCGGTGAAGCCGGCGTATGAGTTCACCGTCCGCATGTGACCCTGCGCCGCCGCCTGCAGAAACACACCGGATTGAGCCAAACCAGAGAATCATCTTCTGTGACATCCAGAAAACCACACTCACCGCATCCCGAGCCTTTCTGGAGGGACTCGACTGCCGGCTGCTCACAGCAGCCTCTTTAGGGAACGACCTCTGACCCTCGGGATCATCCTTGTGACCTTTGGAGAAAAATGAGTTCAAAGCATTACAGACTTTACGCTGCGTTTACACTGGCACAAGAAATCTGATTTTTTGCTCACATCTGACACAGATCAGAATTTGTCGCACACGTGTAACACAAAAACCTGCACGAGATCCGATTTTTCCGCATCTGATGAGGGCCACTTCCACATGTGGATTCACTCGGATACATATCTGATATCTGACACACATCTAAACACGCAGAACTCCCGATGCAAGGGCGACAGGTCTGCGTATAAAGATAGCGTTTTGATGCTGTTTGTGCTCATATTTTATTGAGATGGCTTTCAACCCCTGCCACGTCAGATTCATAAACACAACAGCTAAAACAGGCTTGACGTGAATTCTATAAATAATTCTAATAGTAATAATTCTACCACGGGCAAGTAAAGCGATCACTGCAGACCATCACTTTGGGCGGTAATTAATGTAAACACAGATATGGGATCCCAGTCGTGTCTAGAAGTGTGCGAGATTGACAAAAAAAATAACATCTCGATATTTTATGGGATTTTCTCAACGATAATTAGACAATATTTTGCTGTGTGTGTCATTGTGCTGATATCTTAACAGCTGGCTCCTAAAGTTTTTGATATTCTTCATATTCCGTGTGCTGGTCAATTCACACTGATAGAAATTAATATTTTCAATAAGTTTAAATTGATTTCTACATTTTATGGGCATTTTTACCTTTATAAAGCCATTTTTTCTAAAAGTGTGCGTCATCTTTTGAGTCAAATTTCTAGATTTAATTTAGTGAATTAGAATAATAAGACATCTGTATCAACAGAACTCATCTTTGCACTGCAGAGGAAACACAGACGCTGCGTCTGAAGATGCGTTTACACACTGTTTAGTGCAGGACATGAATACATTTCACCTGCAATTACAAACATAAATAATGTTTTGATATATTAAACATAAAACCGTGAAAACTGTTATTTGAAGTCATTTAAACAATAAAAAGACACTTTAAATACAAGTCACTGTTAATAAGGGAGTCACTGCGATGGAACCGAATCATTAAAACGGTTGATTCATTCAGGAACGATTCATGTTGCTCAGAGACACAGAAGAGTCACGTCTAAAGTGAACATAAACAGGCGGCGAAAAAATCAGATATGGTCAAAAGATCGGATCTGTGCATTATGACACATTCATCAGTGGATTACAGTCACCCTGTTAACCGTTCCCCTCCGATGACACGTCACTAACCAAACCCTTAACCAGCACCAGCCCGGGTTAGTTTAGTCTACCGGACACACAGCACTCTATTCACTCCCGAGGGACATTTAGTACAAAAGCAACTGGTTGAGATGAAACCACCGCCAGAGGTCAGAGGTCACCCGTCTCACCCTCCCTAACACACACACACAGGGGCATGCGGACGGGGTGAGGGTCAAGGGTCACGGTTAGGCCGGGGTTCCCTGATTCCCAGCGGTGGACCGAAGCCAAACCTCCGCTCCTCTCTCTGAGTCTGTTCAGCGCGCGTCTGCAGCGGCCGTCTCTCCGGAAGCGCCGGGGGCCCCGGGGCCCGAGCTCAGGGGCCAGAGGGAGGGGTGTGTTTCTTTCGGGCGGGTCGACTTCGTCGTCCGTGAAGGCGTGATTGACGTATCCCTCGCGCTCAGGCTCACTCACGAACACCCCTGGGGGGCCTCCATCACTCCTCTCATAAACACCCTCCTCTTCCTCCTCATACTCACCCACGAAGGCCCCGAACTCCACCGCGGCGTGCGCCAGCTCCGTGTGTGTGTGCGAATCTGTGAGCTGCGATGGTGTGCTGACGAAGAACGTGGCTGGAGCCGGATCCGACCTCGATCCAGCCTCCAGGCTCAGAGGAAGCTCCGCCCCCTGCCACTCCTCAGCTCCGCCTCCAGCTCCGCCCCCAAACAGAGACTCTGCTATGCTGGCGGTGGGAGGCAGGAATCCCACGCTGCACCGCACCAGAGCGCTGGACTTCGAGTGCCCCGTTAGGTCGGGCCCCAGGTTCTTGGAGACGCTGAGCTCGCGTGTGATCTGGTTGTGCACTTTGCTAGCCTCGGACGCTCGCTGCGCGGTCAGCGCCTTCAGTGTGTCCACCGTGAGCGCCGACAGGTCCTGCAGGTGTCCGATTTGAGAATCCAGCGTGTGCAAAGAGCGCTTGATGAAGTTCACCTTGTTTCCGACCTCCTTCAGCTGCACACACATCGTTTCCACCCTAAAACACAAACATTTCAGTTCATTTATTTGTATAGCACTTTTCACAACAGCTTTACAGGTAATCACAGCACCAGGGGCTTAAGGTTTCACATTTGTGCAACGGTCAGACACTTTTATCCTAAGCATGCATTTGCACTGCATTCAAGGTATAGAGTTTTTCAGTTCATGCATTCCCTGGGAATCGAACCCGTGACCTACTGTTTGGGGTTCTGAAACATTTGATTTCATGTGAACATGCTCATGGATCACATAATCCCTCAGATGTCAACAAAAATAATTCAGAAACAGCAAATGTCTTGGTTCATCGTCGTACCTGTCGGACGTGAGTCTGATTCTCTCTTCACTCCCGGAGTGAAACTGATCGTCTTTCTCGTGGAAGTACGTCTCCACGCACTGCTCCTCGAAGTCGTGCAGCTTCTTCTGGTCCTCCTCGGTCAGGAAGAGCTCTGAAAAACAGCAGGACGGTCAAAGCGCTGACGGACGCGAGCAGAAGCGGCGGCGCGAGCGAGAGGTACGTTACTTGGTCCGTAGGTGCTGCTGTCCTTCTTCCTCTTCCTGCAGACGGAGGACAGCAGAGACGCGGCGTGGCTGAGCAGAATCAGCGGCGGCGGCAGGACCGGCTTGTCGTGGTACGCCATGATGAAGTGATAGCGCTGGTATTTCCACACCAGGTTGGATATGGACTTCACCTGCATGTAGACGTTACTGCGGAGAAACGGCACGCTCAGTTACTCCGTGTCTTAACTACGGTTGAAAAAGGTGGAAAATTTCCAGTAAATTTCAGAAACATTACAGAAATTTTGTAACCAACCAAATTTTGTTACCATCTGGATGTCTTTACAGGACACTAAAGGCAACTAAAGCAATATATAAACAAACCTTTGCGCCATGTGCCAAGTCTTTTGAATAAAGGGTAGGATAATACGAACTGTATTGATATGTGAACTGTACTGTCAGTGTTGTATGTAAGTGAGACCTAAGAGCACTTTTCAGCCAAGGCTGAACAATAAAGTAACTTACTAAACTTTCCAGGATTTTTTGGAATCTTTCAGGTTTTTATAGAAAGTTTCTGGAAATTTACCAGACGTTTTCCAACCCTTTGGCAACTCTAGTCCCATTTGCACATGTGATAAAAGGTGTCTTTGTCTTGTTAATCTGAGTTTTTGTCCTAACTAGCCGCAACCGCGACATGCAAAACTTCTATTTTAGAAACGGTTTCTGTTTCCGCGAGTCACGGCTGGAGCAACAACATACAAACTATATGACAGTAGATAATCTCAGGAGGTAATGATTATGTGCTTTATTCAAAGTTAAACGTGTCTAATGTGAGTTTGAATATATTTTGCGTGACCTTATAGCCATACGGAAAACAAAACCAGATTTACCTCAGAGCTTGAAAATAAATGTAAGCAAATATGTACGTTAAAACTGGGGACTCAATGCAAAACAATTAGGAATGTAACTATTAACCGCGAGCCGGTTGAAAATCGATTCAAATATGTGACGATTCAAAACGGTTGAGATGCTAAACAAATTGTGATTCAGTTGATTTATATGAATGCATGTCTGAGGGGAACTGACTGTCTTTAGAAAACTTTGGATGGTATTTTCTTTTCATCTGGTCTCTGAACGATGCATATTAAAGTTCATAAAGGGCAGTGCTGCTTTGTTTACAGCGGTAACCAAGGAAACACTATCATTGCTGTTCATAAGTGCAGCGCTGCTTTGTTTACAGCGGTAACCAAGGAAACAATGTATCACTGCTGTTCATAAGCGCAGCGCTGCTTTGTTTACAGCGGTAACCAAGGAAACACTATGTGCGGCCCAAATCGAGTACTTATGCACTATTCTATGGCATTTTTTAGGCCCCGTTTACACTCTTCATTTCTCTCCAACACTGTAGGAAATCAAATTAAATGCAATGTGGATGATGCTAACTGTGATCAGATGACTGACAGTGCAGTTTAAACAGTTACAGAATGCACGTAACTAAGCAACAGAGCGTCCGTTAAAGAAGCAGCTATGACGAAGTAGAATGTCCCAAAACTTGCCTACTATTCTTCTATATACTCAAAAGCATGTACTTTTTCTTTACAAAAAGAGTACATACTTCTAGGGCACAGTATGAGTAGGCGAATTGGGACGCAGCAATTGTATCACTGCTGTTCATAAGCGCAGCTTTGTTTTTTTTGTTTACAGCAGTAACCAATGAAACACTGTATCACTGTGGTTCATAAGCGCCACCTGCTGGCAGAGAGTGAATCTGCATCTCATTCATTTATGTATAATTTAATAAAACTAAAGTAAGACCATTCTGTTTTTGCTTAAAATTTTGAAATTACACAATCTAATTTAGATTAAAAACTGCTCATGTTGCATATACGCAGCATCTTTGTTTGGATCATGATTAAAATGCAGTGGTTGCCTCAGACAAAAGAGCACAGACAAAGCCTTATTTTGTTTATATGAAGAGATTTATTTTATTTGTGTTATTTGATTTGAGGTTTGTTTTAAAATTTCAATTTAGTTTTGTTTTATATTTAAGTTTCACAAAGAAACATGCAGCTTTTTGTTCAAGCAAAATAAAAGGACACATTTTCATTTACTATATAATTTGTCTTAAAACTCATTTTGTAACAAAGAAATCCTGAGATAATCGAATCGTGAGTTGAGTGAATCATTACATCCCTAGAACCAGCGAGTGTATTCCATGAGGACGGTATCAGTCACTCAGTATGTACATTTAATAAAGTTAATATGGGTTTATGAGTTAGATTATAAACTTATCCATTTCTTTGTGAGTGCAGAGCGCTTCCAGGGAGGCTCCGCCCACACATGCTTCTGATTGGCTGTGATATTTGATTGATTCTGTTGCGTGGTGTCTGGTGTGGACTAGGGATGCACGATATTGGTATCAGCTTTCATATATAAAGAATTATCAGTATCGGCCAAAATGTTCATATTGTGCATCCCTAGAGTGGACACACAAATAGCTTGTCGCTGGAATCTTGTTGCGTCGCGTGTAGTTAGGAGAGGTATGGGTCACTCACTTGAAGAAGGCGATGAGCAGGTTGACCATCAGAATGTACTGGACGAACAGATAGACGGCCTGCAGCAGCGGCGTCAACCACACCCCCGTCGCACACAGCTCTTTAGCGTGATCCTCGCTCGAGTTCGCACACACTGCCAACACACACACACACACCTCATCACTAGATCAACATCAGAACAACAAAATTACACAGAAAGAACTAACAACACCGCAGTGCATCATATGTGCTGGTTCTGAATGAAATCCAATACTAGTGTCATACTAATTTTCTGGCACTGATTCCCAAAAAAATTTCAGTTTTTCAAGAGTTGTAAAAGTAATAATACTTGGGCTGGAAGTGTGAGCTGGTGGTGTTTCATGAGAACAGTGTGTTACACCAGCTTCTTCTGAAGCGCTATCTGAACTAATACTGAATTTAATAATGCAGATGTGATCACGTGGTGAAGGGTTGTGTTGTGAGTCTCCAGGAGTTTACCGTCGATCTCGTAGGCGTAAACTTCACCGTACATCATCCAGTAGGGCTGGAACACCACATCTTTGGCTAAAGTCCACGAGGGATCCTCGTTTGGGTACAGAATGGCTTTCCGAGGAACCCCATAACTCAGCAGCACGACGGCCATGATGACCACGATGTAGAACATGTTGGCCACCTGCGGAGGACGAGAGAGAGAGATCAGCGCTGGAGGATACGAGCGGCTCAAACACAGCTCTCACGCTCGCTCACCATCTTCCCGATCATCATGACGTAGGGTCCAGCCTGCTGATTGACCGCCAGGATATCCAGCAGCCGCACGTACCAGAAGATGATGTTCAGACAGTACACGATCCGGCCCGCGATGAACACGCTCCCCGAGCCGAAGCGCAGGCCGAAGCCCACGAAGAACATCAGGATGGCCAGGAAATCAGAAACGTTGAAGTAGTCGCTGAACCAGACTTTAATCTTCTGACTGATTTTGCCTCCTTCAGACATGAACATCTAGAGAGGAAACACTGATGTGAGCCTGCAGCACAGAAGCAGTCATAAGTAGCACAGGTGTATTTGTAGCAATAGACAACAATACATTGTATCGATTCTTCTTTTATGCCAAAAATCATTAGGATATTAAGTAAAGATCATGTTCCATGAAGATATTTAGTAAATTTCCTACCGTAAATATATCAAAACTTAATTTTTGATTAGTAATATGCATTGCTAAGAACTTCATTTGAACAACTTTAAAGATGATTTTCTCAATATTTAGATTTTTTTGCTCCCTCAGATTCCAGATTTTCAAATAGTTGTATCTCAGACAAATATTGTCCTCCTAACAAACCACACATCAATGGAGAGATTATTTATTCAGCTCTCAGATGATGAATGACACGCGTGTGACCTCTTGACCCTGGCTACAGTCACATGATCACAGGAGAGTGCGGCTGCGTCACGTCTCTGCTAGCCGCGGGTCAATCATCAGACGGCAGGTTAACCGCTCAGCTGCATTGTAACGAATGCTGCTCAAATAATTAAACATTTCTGAGATACCTCTTTAAAACATCTGAACACACACACACACACACACAGAGAGAGACAAACCTCTCGAATCTTCTCCACCGCCAGCGTGAAGATGTAAAGAATGACGACCCACTCCTGAGGAGATGGAAACGACTCCATTTTCACCAGCACCACGTATGAATACAGCATCAGGAAGCCGATATAAAAGAGCTAGAACACACAGAACACACCATTAGACGTGACATCTCTCTAACACCCTCACAAGACGCTCAACCTCCTCATAATCTCACACACACACACACAGCAGACGAGGGGCTAACACCTCACATATGAGTTCAGAGTCAGACACCGATATAAGAGCAGTGACCAATCACAATCAAGAATAAGACACAGTAAACACTCCATCACTGCATTTAATCAGGTGTCTACGAAATAGTTTTTTTCCTCAAATTTTGGCCGTTTTTTTTATGATTTAATACAAATTTATAAAAATAAAAAAAACGGCGGTGACTGTAATTGTAACAATTTAATATTTTAAAATGTAATCAAATTTTAAAAATCTATTTTTTGTCAAATAAAGAGGTGCACAATAGAGATTTACTGTGAAAAGAGATTAAATCTCGATTGTATTTCTAAATAAAAATGTAAATACATTTAATCAAAACTTAAATGTAGTAAATTCTTAATTTAAGTACTTTTTACTGTTCATAAATAATATATTTCTGCCATCATTTCATACGATCATTGGTTTTGTAGTTTCAGCGTTTATCTGATTAACTGCAAAAGCCCTTCTTCTGATCTACTCATCCAAAAAAAATAAAAATAAAATCACATTCTGTGAAATTCTGCTTTATACAGTAATTTTGTATTTTTGTATGACGGGATTCTGTGATTTTTTGTGTCTGGTACGATTGCACAGTTCGCTTCACGCTGCTGTGATCAAAGAACACTAATTATTCAGATCACACTCTCAAAACAATCATTATTTGCTTTTCTGACAATCTTTAATGTTTGATCAACACATTCACCTCAAACCCTTCAGCGTACATTAGAAACAAGAGATGAATGATCAACCGCTGCTTCACACACACACACACACACACTCGGGTTGAAATGTCACTAGTGAACCTTCCACTAATCCTGTGATGTTTATCTGTGTGTAACGCGGTGGGTTTATGCAGGAACAAGTGTCTCTGATACTATCACATGGGAACAACAGCCCAGAACACTTGAAGTGCTGGAAATCTCTCTCACACACACACACACACACACACGCAGCGTGAGAAGGGAGCCGCACGTACCGTGTTGAACCAGAACTTGACGATAGGCGCGTGGTAGAAGGCGTAGAACTTGCGTGTGATGGGTAACCGGCGGGAACGCACGTGCACCTCCGTCTCACTCTTCACCTCTGCGTTCTCATTGGGACGGACTTCCTTAAACACATCCTGGCAGGAACACAAACTCTGTCAATCTGTGCCAGTGTGCCAGAACACTCAAAAACACACGCTCGTGTAAAGATTGACCGCTTCTGAGCATCGGTGATCAGAACAGCGGCGGAGGCACGTTAGCACACTTCAAGCGTGTTTAATGCTTCATCGTACCATGGGGATGTCGTCAGGCTTCTGCAGGCTGTGCTCGCTGTCCTCCATGCTCTGATGAGCGTCCTGCGACTGGGGAATGTGGGACATCTCCGCTTTGGTCTTGTACTCCAGCAGGAGGATGGCAGGAGGAACCAGGATGCTCAGGATCACCTACGCACACACACACACACAAACACAGAAACACACACACAAACAAACAAACAAACAAACAAACAAACAAACACACACACACACAGCATCAGTTGATGCACGAGGCTAGAGATGGCTGATAGCACTTATTTTGTTTTCAATACGATACCGATACTTTTAAAGGCCAGTATCGTGGATATCGATACCGATACGATACTTCTAAGCTAAACTTTTAAATTATGAAATGTATTAAACTATTAAATTATTAAGAGTAAAATGGGTAATGATACCCACTTTATATTTGAAATGCATTTTAACATGCAATATGCCTTGATTATAGAGGTCAACCGATATTGGATTTAGCCGATACCGATAGCTAGGTTGGACCACACTGGCTGATACCGATTAATTAACCGATAGTTTTTAAAATGGATACTGAACAAAAACTAAAATAGTGCTTTATTTACAAGAAAAAAAAGGTACTGAGCCATACTAATAGTAGTAGTAGTAATAATAAAAGTAATAAAAATAATAATAATATTAACAGTAATCGTAAATGTTGAAATTACCACACTCTAATAGGGCCCTATGAAATCAGTTGAATTTTTTCCTAAATTCAATTTTATTTATTTCCAAATTCTGTTATTTAATTTTTCTGGATTCTGTTTTTTTCCATTTAAATTTTTCTCCACTCCTTTTTAATAGTTAAATTAAAGTTTATTAATCATAAAGCAAGTCTAATTAATTAAAATCATGAAACTTATACATTTTCAAATCAATTTAATGAAAGTTTAACAAAAATTACATGATTAGGGCCCTATGAAATGTTTTATTTTTTCCTCACCATATTTTTTTATTATATTTTCATTTAGTGAGACAGCAGACGCTGAAATCACTGCGAGCGTCACGCGCCCTAAACTGTGAATTTCGTTTTTATGAATGGATTCCGTGATTCCGTACGCGTTTTCTGCATCGCAGAAAACATAGGGCCCTACAATTAAACCAGCACAATGTTTACTCTCGCACTTTAACTGCTTCTGTTATTGAACACTGAAGTGATTATCTGATCAAAATAAAAGAGCAGCGCTGAGTCTAGGAGAACTCACCGGTATCACACACATCCGGACGCGTCGCGTTCAACTCCAGCAGCGGTCTAAAACTGTTTATTTATTCACCAAACCTACACAAGTTTACTTCAAGAGTGAACAATGAGGCAAAGATCAGTTTGAAGTTCAGTGTTTAAAAAACGGAGCAAACGGAAAGAGCGATCTATATTATAGATCTATAAATGTAGCATACAGACTTTATTAGAGCCACAGAAAGACAAACGTTTCGATGGAAATGCTCAATATACAATTCATTATGTACATTATATTCGCCCCGAATCATTGTTAATGTATTTTAATGTTAAACTATGTGAATGGCACTCTGAGGCGTGGCAGGATTTTCTGTCTTAAGTGTCTCGCTCTGTTCAGCGTGCAGCATCACGTGTCTAAACAAACAGCACGTGCTGTCAGTGATTTCAACCACTAGAGGCCGCTCTCGCACTGTATAATGAAAACAGAGCCTTCTCAGCCGCTCCAGCAACAGACCCAACCCGGAAAACTATCGGCATTGACTTTTGCCGATAACCGATTGTTCCAGCAATCAACTATCGGTGCAGATTAATCGGCAAAACCGATACATTGGTCGTCCTCTACTTGATTGCAACTTATTAGGTTATATATTTGTTTACACATGGTTAATATGTGTTTACTGTAGTGGTAACCATGGAAATCTACAAATACTAGAGTTGGTCACTTTAGTAAAATCATGAAATCAATGCACTGTCTCTCTGTGATCGATTGGTTCTGTCTTGCAGCATTTGGTGTGTTCAGATGAGACTGAAAACCGTTCTGTCCTACACTATTACTGGCTAACATTAGTTATTCGTCCTATTCAATGCATATTACACGCATTCATTTTATTGGTAAATAAACAATCACTGGTAAACAAAACATACCTTAGCATCGATATTTTCTATTTAAGTATTGATACTCGTTGGATACTGGAGCGCCGGCGGCTGTACCTTGTACCAGGAGTTCTTGCGCATGTTCAGGCGGCCCATCCACATGTCCGAGAGCAGCATCTGTGTGCAGGTGTGAGCCACGAACGGCCGGAGGCGCGACGACACGGCCAGCTTCAGACAGGTGGAGTTGCTCCAGTTCTTCAGCTGGTAGGTCAGCAGCTTCATGGCCATGGTCTCGTCCTGCCTGAACGACTGCTCCAGCAGATCCACCGCCAGCGTGCCGAACTCACTGACCACACACACAAACACTGGCTCAGACCGAAGCAGATTCATCGATTCTCCTCATCTTGACTTAAAACATTATTGCTGGGCTTTGTTCCTCCTCTTTTCTAAGTAACTTTGGATAAAAGTGTCCGCTATGTAAATTTAAGCATTTTACAAAAATTCTAAAAATACTTCAGAGATTTATTACTACAGCATTCCTTAGTTCTGTAGATTAAGGCAATTATAACATAAATGTGACCCTGGAGCACAAAACCAGTCATAAGGGAAACGTTTTAAGTCTGTGTTGCCATGACCACACATTACAAGCGCTTTTTGGGCTTGTTTAAGCTCGGATCATAAAGTGATTGGGTTTATAGAGTTATCAAAGTGAGCAGACACTATAGACTCGCTATATTTTGGTCTTATTTATGGATTTATGATCTTGTTCTTGTTCGCTGATTTTTCTAGCAAGATCTGGCAACACGAACGAGGCCAGGCTCATACTGCTTTCCTTGTGAAGAGACACATCTATACACATTAAATATGTCATTAACAACTAACTGTTCAGTTCAGTTCAGTACACACTGCTTAGAATTTCTGTACATGCGGTTGTCACTATCTGTATTTTTTGGGAGTTAATTCGGTTGGTGAGTGGTTAAAAAAAAAAAAAACAGTTAAAAAAAAAAAAAAGTCAAAAAAAGCACATCCATCCATCATATAAAGTGCCTCACATGGCTCCGGGGGGAGAACAAAGACCTCTAGCAGCAAACTGATGCGCTTTTGTAAGAAACACATCCATATTTATAATATTATAAACACTTTTCTCTCACTTCTGCTAACTGTTGAAACCGATGACATTCTGCATGCACCTGTGTGCACATTTTATTATGGACTGATGTGCTTTATTTGACTTCATTTGGACTGCTGAACAATAACACCCATTCACTGCCATTATAAAGCTTGGAAGAAGCAGGACAGGTTTTAATATAACTCAGATTGGATTGGTCTGAAAGAAGAAAGTCATATACACCCAGGACGAATCACTCCTGAACTGAATGAAGACACAGAGACTGACCTGGAGTACTCCTTCAGCTCCTCGGACGTGTCGTCCACCACGTCGCACTTCTTGGCCTCGTATCCCATGGAGCGCAGCAGTTTGCAGGCCACCAGCGCTTTGGCCATGGACTCCTCGCCGTGCTGCCAGAAGAACAGAGACATCTTCTGCCGCTTCATCAGCACGGCCCACACCAGCAGCTCGTTGAAGGGGTACGGGAACCTGCGCGTCTCCGGATCGTCGATGTCCACCACCTCCTCCTTACTCTTCTTCTTCTGCTGCTCAGAGACAGAGTCCAGCTGAGGAGGAAGAACACACGATCAGACACACGCCGTGAGACACGCGACAGACAGACGCTCAAACACTCGTCTCACCCTGGGTTTGTAGGGCTGCGCCGTGTTGATGAAGTGATTGTGTCGCGTCTTCTCTTTTTTATCTGCCTGAATGCTGAAGGACTCGTGGGAGCTGCCGGCCGTGTGTCGACCTGACCGCTGACGGACAGACGGACGGAGAGACAGACAGCGAAGTCAAACACCGAAAAGATTAAACACTTTGATCTGCATGTCATGTGACCATTAACCGGCATCAGAGAACCGTGAACATGCAAATGTGTTAAAATATGAAAAAAAATTACATTAGAGTGTCAAAACCTCAAGGTAACATTTTCTGTACATATGTGGCGTCTGGTTTACCCGGCTGTTCCCGTGCAGGTTGTTGTAGATGGTGCGGAAGCGTTTGCGTGTGTAGTTGCACCTGTACGTTCCTCCCATCAGATACTCGATCACCAGACCCACGTCGATCAGCGTGATCTTATAGTTGGGCGGGAGGTTACCCTAGCAGAAAACACAAGGGAATAAACTCAGACGCCTGCAGTCTGGTGTCACACACATGTACATCAGCTGAAGAGCTGTACCTGTTTGACGTCCCTCACCAGGTGATAGAGCGTCGGATTGGTCGGAGTTTGTTTCTGTGAGAATAGAAATGTTCAGATTTATGTCCAGTTTATGCTTAGTGCTTGAGAAGCAGCACGTGTGTGTGTGTGTGTGTGTGTGTGTGTGTGTGAGAGAGAAAGAGAGAGACAGAGTGTGTGTGTGTGTGTGTGAGTGTGTGTGTGTGTGTGAGTGAGTGAGTGAGTGAGAGTGTGTGTGTGTGTGTGAGTGTGTGTGTGTGTGTGTGTGTGTACCGTGTTGTACAGCTCCTCCAGACGTGTGATCGTGAGGAAGCGGTGCATACTGACACCATTCTCGATCAGGAGCTTAACAAACTCCACGCGGTCCATCACCAACGCATCCAGCATCGCCTGCTCGAGGGAGCCCACCTACACACACACACACACACACTAACACTTTCAAATCACTGTAACACTGAGTGTTGAGCTCACAGCTCAGAACCGTCATTCACATTGCTTCTAATCTTAAAGAGACAATTCACCCAATAATCATCAACAAAACTAAATATTTTGAAGAAAGTCCTTTTTTGTCAATACAGTGAGCATCAGTGGAGTCAGGTCAGTGCGGTCCAATGTTGTTCGGTTCCCAACACTCTTCAAAACATCTTTTAACACAGGTTCAGAACAACATGAGGGAGAATAAGGGATGATGATGATGATTTCTAGGTGAACTATCACTTTAAAAGTGAACAGAAGTCTCTCCTGCTTCTCTTTTCTTGGTCATTCTGTTTTTCAATAGTGATATATTACTGTCACAGTTCCTTGATGTTCATCAAGTTTTCATTTTTTTCACAGAAAGCAGTTTACAGAATATGTACACATGGCATCATGATATTTGTTAGTGTATCAGAATGTGTTGAGAAGTCAGTAGGTCAGAGTGTGTGTGTGTGTGTGTGTTTACTACAAACACAACACAACTGTTTCTCTCCGTGTTTATCGGCACACACAGGTACAAACCAGCAGCTGTTGTCCGTAAACAAACACGTGATCTTTAGCGATGTCCACTCGATCCCATGCCAGCGTCAGGACCAGCTGATCGAAGGCCGACGCATTCGTGCCTGCGCACACACACACACACACACGAGATGATGTCAGAGGAGACGTGATGAAGTTTAGACTTTGATAAAGTGTTTCTTCTCAAACTGCAGTAAATGTTTGAACATCTGAACGTGCTTAACCTGCAGCAAACACAACAGTCAGCCTGTGTGTGTGTGTGTGTGTGTGTGTGTGTGTGTGTGCGAGAGAGAGAGAGTGTGTGTGTGTGCGAGAGAGAGAGAGAGTGTGTGTGTGTGCGCGAGAGAGAGAGAGAGTGTGTGTGTGTGTGTGTGTGTGTGTTGGCTGCTGCTAGATCAGCCTCACAGGTTCTACATGGCAGATACAGATTCAACATTTAACATGGATACATTTTATTAAATTTAGCTTAGGGAAAAAAAAAGTCTAAATTCTGCATATACAGTTCTATAAAAGATTCTTTGAATGTAAATGATATTGTAAAAGTTTATCTGGATCCATCTTCCAAAACAAACCAGTATCATGTGTCTGTGTGTGACGGAGGTTCAGGAGATGATGGTCTGATTCGGTTCATCTGCAGCACACACACACACACACAGATGATGAGGGTCGTTCCTCACTGACCTTTGAGCAGAGCCTTCAGGATGGCCACATCGATGTCCTGATGATCCTCCGAGCCCACAGGAAACACTGTGATCTGAAACACACACACACAGTGACACAGTGACACACACACACACACAAGGGTCAAACACTGATGGGTCCTGCAGCATGTGAGTGTCTCTCATAAACCACAGCTTATTGACCAAATACTGTGTGTGTGTGTGTGTGTGTGTGTGTTTGTTCGTTCACCAGCTCTTTGTTCTTCATGCACTCCATCAGCGTCTGGAAGAGGTGCAGCGCGTCACTCTGGCTGAAGTTGAACGTTTTCTTGATTGTCGCAATGATGTCGACTTCAACGCCGTCAGGCAGTGCTCTACACACACACACACAGGTTTTATCTTGACTCAAGGTGTGAATGTAAAGCTTATATTCTACATCCAGCTCTTATGACACAAATCACGCGTGTGTGTGTGTGTGAGATACCCGTCCTGCTCCGTCTGCTTGTGTACGTATGCCAGTATATCAGCGGCGCGTCCGGTTCCCTCACACACCACCACCGGCACCGGCGGACTCTCCTGAAGATACTCCAGCACCGTCAGGATCACGTTTGGACCGCCTTCGAAGATCAGCGCCACGACCGGGACGCCCTGACCAATGCCTACACACACAATATATATATATATATATATATATAAAACTCAGCGGTGGCCAAAATGATTAGAACACTAGTATTTTCAGCAGCTAAAACTAGTTTTAAGTCAGTTATTTCTATCTTCTGCTGTCGTGTGTCAGTAGGAAATATCAGTTTACATTTCCAAACATTCATTTAGTCATTAATGTTAATAATGCAGTGAGATGTTTGTGCTGCACACAGAGATGTGATCTGATCATCATCAGTCTGTCTGGAGTCACATGAAGAAACAGAACAAACTGAGACAGACTCAATCCAGAAGAACTGTGTCTCCGAGACGCTTCGAGAAACCTTCCTGCGAAGCTCCTGAGAAACTCTGCTCAAGTGCACCGAGGACAAAAGCTGCTCTAAACACAAGGATGCTCCACCAAATGATGATTTCATTCAGTTCATAGAAGTTAATTGATGAAGAAAATCTATTTTTGACAGCATCCTTATTTCACAATATTTTTGCCTAAAACTTTTAAAAGCACTGTAGCTTTGCAGGAAGGTTTAATGTATATTTTTATATTTCATATATATATATATATATATATATATATATATATATATATATATATATATATATATATACACATTTATAACATATGTATAAAATTTACATTTGTGACTTTTTGATCACTTAGTCTTGCATTGATTTTTTTTAGTTTCTCACTCATGTAATTCTTACATGTGAAAGAGTCTGAGTGAAGAACCGCTGCTTGTGTGAATAACAATGACTTCAGGATAATAGATGCTTACGACCAATTGCTTGGGACTCAAAGGTGTGTGTGTGTGTGTGTGTGTCTCACGGGCGTGGATTCTCTGCAGGTTAACGTGTTTCTCCAGCTCTCTCCTGAGTTTGACTTCAGCTCCATATTTCCCGACTGTCCCATCATCCACCAGGATGAAATGAGAGTGGAAGTTGTTCAGCACGTTGAGTTTACTGAGAGGATTCAGCAGGGTTTGGTACGGCGCTACAACCTGAACACACACACACACACACACACAACAATGATTTCATACAGATGCTCCTGAAACATTTTGTGTGATTTGAAACACTAATTTATCTCTGATTTAAGGTACAGAACACTGTTCATACTGTCAGCATTACTGTTGTAATATTTAAATCATTGATGTTTGTACACTACCGCTCAGAAGTTCAAGGTCATTAATATTGTTTAATGTGTGTGAAAGAAGTCTCTTCTGCTCACTAACGCTGCATTTATTTGATCAAAAATACAGTAAGTCTATGTGAATGTGTTAAACTGTAATTTATTCCTGTGATGCGCAGCTGTATTTTCAGCATCATTACTCCAGTCTTCAGTGTCACATGATCTTCAGAAATCATTCTAATATGATGATCTGCTGCTCAAGAAACAGTGAGATTCACAGTAATGGTCACATGTAAATAAAGTTCATAAATGGGCTGTGTGTGTGTGTGTTATGAGTCTCACGTCTCTTCCGATGAGGTCGTTCCTGTTTTCGATCACCCCCCAGGGTGCGATTCCCACCGTACAGATTTTCCGAGCCGATCTGGACATATGTTCCTTCAGAGCGTCACCCACATGTTTGGCCACACCTGGAAACGCAGTGGAAAAACACTCAGAGTCAGCGGTTTACAGTGACCGTGACCCTCGAGGGGTCGTGACCTCTCTTCACAAGTGTGTGTGTTCAGCAGCGAGTGTCAGTGTGTGTGTGGAGGCACTGTGAGTGTGTAAACACTAATAAAGTGTATCAACCTGATCTTTAAACTCAAATGACTGTCATTATGATAATCAAGTTAATCCTGTAACTGCTATGTGAACACACACACACACACACACACACACACTGCCGTCTGTACAGCAGGTAGAGTGTCTGGTGCCGCCCGTCTGTACCCATGATGCACTAGTAATGAGTGTGTGACCTGTGTTGACCCCTCCGGTCAGGATCCAGGCCCCGGTGGTGACAGCAGCTTTGATCAGGCCTTTCCCCACCACCTGCTTGATCCGCGGATGCAGGTCGAAGTTCTGGATTCCCCCGTGAACGCTGATGACGATCTTCGGCAGCTCCATCTGCCACTCCTTCAGCATGAGCCTCAGGACGGCCTCCGGACGGGAGTCATAGGAGAGACGCACATACTGCAGAGAAGAACACCATTAACCCCGTCTGACCAGAACACTGCACTGACTGACAACATTAACCCCTGACCAATCAGAACACTGCACTGACTGACATCATTAACCCCTGACCAATCAGAACACTGCACTGAGTGACATCATTAACCCCGTCCGATCAGAACACTGCACTGACATCATTAACCCCGTCCGATCAGAACACTGCACTGAGTGACATCATTAACCCCTGACCAATCAGAACACTGCACTGAGTGACATCATTAACCCCCGTCCGATCAGAACACTGCACTGAGTGACACCATTAACCCCTGACCAATCAGAACACTGCACTGAGTGACATCATTAACCCCTGACGATCAGAACACTGCACTGAGTGACATCATTAACCCCTGACCGATCAGAACACTGCACTGAGTGACATCATTAACCCCGTCCGATCAGAACACTGCACTGAGTGACATCATTAACCCCCGTCCGATCAGAACACTGCACTGAGTGACATCATTAACCCCCGTCCGATCAGAACACTGCACTGAGTGACATCATTAACCCCCGACCAATCAGAACACTGCACTGAGTGACATCATTAACCCCGTCCGATCAGAACACTGCACTGAGTGACATCATTAACCCCGTCCGATCAGAACACTGCACTGAGTGACATCATTAACCCCGTCCGATCAGAACACTGCACTGAGTGACATCATTAACCCCGTCCGATCAGAACACTGCACTGAGTGACATCATTAACCCCTGACCGATCAGAACACTGCACTGAGTGACATCATTAACCCCGTCCGATCAGAACACTGCACTGAGTGACATCATTAACCCCGTCCGATCAGAACACTGCACTGAGTGACATCATTAACCCCGTCCGATCAGAACACTGCACTGAGTGACATCATTAACCCCGTCCGATCAGAACACTGCACTGAGTGACATCATTAACCCCGTCCGATCAGAACACTGCACTGAGTGACATCATTAACCCCGTCCGATCAGAACACTGCACTGAGTGACATCATTAACCCCGTCCGATCAGAACACTGCACTGAGTGACATCATTAACCCCGTCCGATCAGAACACTGCACTGAGTGACATCATTAACCCCGTCCGATCAGAACACTGCACTGAGTGACATCATTAACCCCGTACGATCAGAACACTGCACTGAGTGACATCATTAACCCCGTCCGATCAGAACACTGCACTGAGTGACATCGTTAACCCCTGACCAACCAGAACACTGCACTGAGTGACATCATTAACCCCTGACCAATCAGAACACTGCACTGAGTGACATCATTAACCCCGTCTGACCAGAACACTGCACTGAGTGACATCATTAACCCCGTCTGACCAGAACAATGCACTGAGTGACATCATTAACCCCGTCCGATCAGAACACTGCACTGAGTGACATCATTAACCCCGTCCGATCAGAACACTGCACTGAGTGACATCATTAACCCCTGACCGATCAGAACACTGCACTGAGTGACATCATTAACCCCTGACCAATCAGAACACTGCACTGAGTGACATCATTAACCCCGTCCGATCAGAACACTGCACTGAGTGACATCATTAACCCCCGTCCGATCAGAACACTGCACTGAGTGACATCATTAACCCCCGTCCGATCAGAACACTGCACTGAGTGACATCATTAACCCCTGACCAATCAGAACACTGCACTGAGTGACATCATTAACCCCGTCCGATCAGAACACTGCACTGAGTGACATCATTAACCCCGTCCGATCAGAACACTGCACTGAGTGACATCGTTAACCCCTGACCAACCAGAACACTGCACTGAGTGACATCATTAACCCCTGACCAATCAGAAGACTGCACTGAGTGACATCATTAACCCCTGACCAATCAGAACACTGCACTGAGTGACATCATTAACCCCGTCTGACCAGAACAATGCACTGAGTGACATCATTAACCCCGTCCGATCAGAACACTGCACTGAGTGACATCATTAACCCCTGACCGATCAGAACACTGCACTGAGTGACATCATTAACCCCGTCTGACCAGAACACTGCACTGAGTGACATCATTAACCCCTGACCAATCAGAACACTGCACTGAGTGACATCATTAACCCCGTCTGACCAGAACAATGCACTGAGTGACATCATTAACCCCGTCTGACCAGAACACTGCACTGAGTGACATCATTAACCCCTGACCAATCAGAACACTGCACTGAGTGACATCATTAACCCTGTCCGATCAGAACACTGCACTGAGTGACATCATTAACCCCGTCTGACCAGAACACTGCACTGAGTGACATCATTAACCCCTGACCAATCAGAACACTGCACTGAGTGACATCATTAACCCCGTCTGACCAGAACAATGCACTGAGTGACATCATTAACCCCGTCCGATCAGAACACTGCACTGAGTGACATCATTAACCCCTGACCAATCAGAACACTGCACTGAGTGACATCATTAACCCCGTCTGACCAGAACACTGCACTGAGTGACATCATTAACCCCTGACCAATCAGAACACTGCACTGAGTGACATCATTAACCCCGTCCGATCAGAACACTGCACTGAGTGACATCATTAACCCCGTCCGATCAGAACACTGCACTGAGTGACATCATTAACCCCTGACCAATCAGAACACTGCACTGAGTGACATCATTAACCCCGTCTGACCAGAACACTGCACTGAGTGACATCATTAACCCCTGACCAATCAGAACACTGCACTGAGTGACATCATTAACCCCGTCCGATCAGAACACTGCACTGAGTGACATCATTAACCCCTGACCAATCAGAACACTGCACTGAGTGACATCATTAACCCCGTCCGATCAGAACACTGCACTGAGTGACATCATTAACCCCGTCCGATCAGAACACTGCACTGAGTGACATCATTAACCCCGTCCGATCAGAACACTGCACTGAGTGACATCATTAACCCCCGTCCGATCAGAACACTGCACTGAGTGACATCATTAACCCCGTCCGATCAGAACACTGCACTGAGTGACATCATTAACCCCATCCGATCAGAACACTGCACTGAGTGACATCATTAACCCCTGACCGATCAGAACACTGCACTGAGTGACATCATTAACCCCGTCGGACCAGAACACTGCACTGAGTGACATCATTAACCCCTGACCAATCAGAACACTGCACTGAGTGACATCATTAACCCCGTCTGACCAGAACAATGCACTGAGTGACATCATTAACCCCGTCTGACCAGAACACTGCACTGAGTGACATCATTAACCCCTGACCAATCAGAACACTGCACTGAGTGACATCATTAACCCTGTCCGATCAGAACACTGCACTGAGTGACATCATTAACCCCGTCTGACCAGAACACTGCACTGAGTGACATCATTAACCCCTGACCAATCAGAACACTGCACTGAGTGACATCATTAACCCCGTCCGATCAGAACACTGCACTGACTGACACCATTAACCCCGTCCGATGAGAACACTGCACTGAGTGACACCATTAACCCCGTCCGATCAGAACACTGCACTGACTGACATCATTAACCCCTGACCAATCAGAACACTGCACTGAGTGACATCATTAACCCCGTCTGACCAGAACACTGCACTGAGTGACATCATTAACCCCTGACCAATCAGAACACTGCACTGAGTGACATCATTAACCCCGTCCGATCAGAACACTGCACTGACTGACATCATTAACCCCTGACCGATCAGAACACTGCACTGACTGACATCATTAACCCCGTCTGATCAGAACGCTGCACTGAGTGACATCATTAACCCCTGACCAATCAGAACACTGCACTGAGTGACATCATTAACCCTGTCCGATCAGAACACTGCACTGAGTGACATCATTAACCCCTGACCAATCAGAACACTGCACTGAGTGACATCATTAACCCTGTCCGATCAGAACACTGCACTGACTGACATCATTAACCCCTGACCAATCAGAACACTGCACTGACTGACATCATTAACCCCTGACCAATCAGAACACTGCACTGACTGACATCATTAACCCCTGACCAATCAGAACACTGCACTGAGTGACATCATTAACCCTGTCCGATCAGAACACTGCACTGAGTGACATCATTAACCCCGTCCGATCAGAACACTGCACTGACTGACACCATTAACCCCTGACCAATCAGAACACTGCACTGAGTGACATCATTAACCCCGTCCGATCAGAACACTGCACTGAGTGACACCATTAACCCCGTCTGATCAGAACACTGCACTGACTGACACCATTAACCCCGTCCGATCAGAACACTGCACTGACTGACATCATTAACCCTGTCCGATCAGAACACTGCACTGAGTGACATCATTAACCCCTGACCGATCAGAACACTGCACTGAGTGACATCATTAACCCCTGACCGATCAGAACACTGCACTGAGTGACATCATTAACCCTGTCCGATCAGAACACTGCACTGAGTGACATCATTAACCCCGTCCGATCAGAACACTGCACTGAGTGACACCATTAACCCCTGACCGATCAGAACACTGCACTGAGTGACATCATTAACCCCGTCCGATCAGAACACTGCACTGAGTGACATCATTAACCCCGTCCGATCAGAACACTGCACTGAGTGACACCATTAACCCCTGACCGATCAGAACACTGCACTGAGTGACACCATTAACCCCTGACCGATCAGAACACTGCACTGACTGACACCATTAACCCCGTCTGATCAGAACACTGCACTGACTGACACCATTAACCCCGTCCGATCAGAACACTGCACTGAGTGACACCATTAACCCCTGACCGATCAGAACACTGCACTGACTGACACCATTAACCCCGTCTGATCAGAACACTGCACTGACTGACACCATTAACCCCGTCTGATCAGAACACTGCACTGACTGACACCATTAACCCCGTCCGATCAGAACACTGCACTGAGTGACACCATTAACCCCGTCCGATCAGAACACTGCACTGAGTGACACCATTAACCCCGTCCGATCAGAACACTGCACTGACTGACACCATTAACCCCTGACCAATCAGAACACTGCACTGACTGACATCATTAACCCCTGACCAATCAGAACACTGCACTGACTGACACCATTAACCCCTGACCAATCAGAACACTGCACTGACTGACATCATTAACCCCTGACCAATCAGAACACTGCACTGACTGACACCATTAACCCCGTCCGATCAGAACACTGCACTGAGTGACACCATTAACCCCGTCCGATCAGAACACTGCACTGAGTGACACCATTAACCCCTGACCAATCAGAACACTGCACTGACTGACATCATTAACCCCTGACCAATCAGAACACTGCACTGACTGACACCATTAACCCCTGACCAATCAGAACACTGCACTGACTGACATCATTAACCCCTGACCAATCAGAACACTGCACTGAGTGACACCATTAACCCCTGACCAATCAGAACGCTGCACTGACTGACACCATTAACCCCTGACCAATCAGAACGCTGCACTGACTGACACCATTAACCCCTGACCAATCAGAACACTGCACTGACTGACACCATTAACCCCTGACCAATCAGAACGCTGCACTGACTGACACCATTAACCCCTGACCGATCAGAACGCTGCACTGACTGACACCATTAACCCCTGACCGATCAGAACGCTGCACTGACTGACATCATTAACCCCTGACCAATCAGAACACTGCACTGACTGACATCATTAACCCCTGACCAATCAGAACGCTGCACTGACTGACACCATTAACCCCTGACCGATCAGAACGCTGCACTGACTGACATCATTAACCCCTGACCAATCAGAACGCTGCACTGACTGACATCATTAACCCCTGACCAATCAGAACGCTGCACTGACTGACATCATTAACCCCTGACCGATCAGAACGCTGTGATAAGTGACAGTGCAGTGCACACGTGATCATTCTGAGTGTTCTCTGTGTGTGTGTGTGTGTGTGTGTGTGTGTTCAGACCTTGGCTCTGTACGAATGGGATCCTCCCTGGAAGTTGATGACTCCATAAGCGTCAGTGGGACTCTCCTCCGTGTGCTTCTCCACTGACCACTGCTCCAGATCGGACAGCCCGCCCTCGGTCAGACGCACGTCTGAGTATTTCACTGCCAGTGTGGCGGTGAAGCCCACGTGCTGCCGAACCAGACGCCCGCAGCAGCATCTACACACACACACACACGTCAGCACACACTCCATCTGAACACTCAACGGTGTCAAGCGTCGTGTTTCGTGACACTCACCGCACGAGCTGCTGACAGATTTGGCATCCTGGGAGGCATCTGCATGAACAAACAAAAGCCATATTAGAGTGAAACCAGAACTTCTATGCATATGATAACACGTGAGAAATGAATTCAATTAAATGAAGTCATGCTGTTGCACTCGAGCTTGATTCAGTCCCATCGGCGATGTATGGACACACAATAAAGTCAGAGCCGTTTATAATAATGTGAAGCGCTTGACGTACCTGTGCGGGTCTTTTGACACGGGCAATATATAGACACATTCCCTCTTGGTGAAACTGTGTTCAATCCAGGACTTCTGGGACTGCAGAAGAAAAACAGAATCAACAAAGCAGCAGTACATTTCAGACGGTCACTCTCCCCCCGACTGACATTTCACACTGAAAAAGTCTAATAATGATGATGACCAAACAAGTCTTGATGGAAGCAGCATCAGATCTTTTCTTCCTTACGGTGACATTCAACTGAGTGTAAAAGAAAAACAAAGGGCGGGGCTTGGTTCTATGCATCGGTTGTTGATTGGATGTTGAGATGTGGGCGTGGCTCTCAAATGGAAGCAGATGTGAATGAGCATGCAGTGGACCGTAAGAGAGGCGGACTTTAACCAGACTAAATGATTGTAGAAGTCCTGCATACATCACAAGAGCGAAGCCTGTCCTTTCACTGGATTACACTTTACAAGATCTAAATTTAAAAATAAAAGTTCACAAGATGAACTTACAATAGGATGAAAACACAGACATTAAACATGTTAAAGCATTAAAAAAAAAAGTATATTAAAAAAGATGGCCATATAAATATTAAACACTGATGTGTCATTTTAATCACAGGGTTCACATCAGCTAATAGTAATTATGTTTGTCATGACACCAAAATGTTATACACTGAAAACTCAATATCACCACAAACCAGGTGACTACCTTACAAACATCTAACGTCACCTTTATTTCTACAGCGATTTATACAGATCGAGTGTTGTGAAACGAAACGGACCTTCAGCTGTATCTGCCAAACTACCGTTTACATCAGGACTGCTGGTTAAGCGCTAATCATGAGGTTTACAATAATAACTATAGAAACACAAACACTAGATTACTACCTTAGACCTGGTCTCCAGATCCACCCAGAAAGAGACCAGCATTATAAAGTTCATCATTTATGAGCAGGAAAGTCTTCCTCCTCAGCCTTCTGTTTCTCGCTGGACTGATATAAACCTGTTACTGCAATAGTGATCTAGACACATCTAAATAATCATGTAGAACAGCCGATGAAACCGGCGCTCGATTCTGAGACTCAACGTCTAGCGCCACATCCATCAATCTCATCAATTAAGGCAATAGTTGACCATAAATGAACAAATTCATCATTTACTCTCCCTCATGACTTTTCAAACCTGACTTTGAGACATTTCTCAAATATCTGAAGCTGTTCTCCACTAAAGAAAGAAAGTCACACAGGTTCGGAACGACGCGAGGCAGAAATGTCACGTATTTAAAACTGAGCTCGAGCAGCAGTCCGACGGATTTAACACCAGGGATTTTTAATTAAATTCCCAGCCTGAGCTCACAGCAGCCCCTGCGGAGCCCGAAGCGTCCGTGAACACCAGCGGATTACACACATATCTGAGCAGAAACACCGAAAGCCATAAACACTGAGACGGAGATGCTGTCTGTCTACCTCAAACTCCTCATCTTCATCCTTCTGACGCAGCAGCGAGTACAGAAACATGGCCAGACGCGCTGAGAGAGAGAGAGACCGCAGGACTAGTTAGAGCTAAACTGTGTTTCTCAGCACAGTTAATCAGCAGGAGGTCGTGACGGCGCTGATGAATGTTTCTGACCGAGAACAAGCTTATTACAGAGAGAGAGAGAGAGCTTACCGTGTGTGTGAGATCGTGTTGTGATCGCAGCAGAGATCAGCGTAAACGTGTGTTTACACCACGTAAACAAACCCAACCCTTCACGGCTTTACTTTAGAACAGCTTACAGAAAACAGCTAACCAGAACCAGTCAGTAACTCATCCGCACCTAACAACTAGAAACATTTACATGCATGCATGAATCTAGGTGTAGAGTTCATCAGCTCCCGCAGACTCTGGGGATCGAACCCATGACCCGCTGGCACACAGAAGAACCGAAACGAGTCTCGAACCTTACACTACCAGTCGAACGTTTCTGAACACCAAGATTTTTAATGTTTTAAAGGGTCTCTTCTGCTCACCAAGCCTGCATTTATTTGATCCAAAGGACAGCAAAAGCAGTAATATTGTGAAATATTTTTACTATTTAAAATAACTGCTTTCTATTTTATTGTATTTTAAGATGTAATTTATTTCTGTGATGTGCAGCTGTATTTTCAGCATCATTACTCCAGTCTTCAGTGTCTCATGATCTTCAGAAATCATTCTAATATGATGATTTGCTGCTCAAGAAACATTTCTGATTATTATCAATATTTAAACTACTTGAGTACTTTTTTTTCAGGAAAGATCAAAAGATCAGCATTTATCGGATATAAAAAGCTTGGAGTCAGTATAATGTTCTTTTTTGGGGGGGGGGGTTATAGAAATTAATACTTTTATTTAGCAAGGATGCTTTAAATTGATCAAAAGTGAAGATAAAGACATTTATAATGTTACAAAAGATTGCTATTTCAGATCAATGCTGTTCTTCTGAACTTTCTGTTCAATCAAAGAAACCTGAAAAAATTATACTCAGCTGTTTTCAACTTAATAATAACAACAATAAATGTTTCTTGAGCAGCAAATCAGAATATTAGAATGATTTCTTGTGACGCTGAAGCCTGGAGTAATGATGCTGAAAATACAGCTTTGAAATCACAGGAATAAATTACATATTAAAATATGTTCTGATAGAAAACAGTTATTTTAAATAGTAAAAATATTTTACAATATTAATTATATTCTGGATCAAATAAATGCAGGCCTTCTTTAAGACTTATTTAAAAGACATTAAATATTAACTTCTGACTGGTAGTGTGTATTTTATTGTGAAGAATCGCTTGATGTATTCACAAGCAACTTCTAACTGATTAAATGTAAATGAATCATAATACGTGTAATCCTGAAGATGTGAAGGGAGATGAATCTTCATGATTAGATCCAGCATATCTGTACGTGACTCCATCAAACTTTATAATGTCTGGACAGTGATAACCGCTTCAGCACTAAATTAATTAAACGACACGCATCTCAGATGAGCATCTCTGATAAACGCTATGAAGCTCACGGCACTCAAGCTCCATAAACACAGAGATAACGCCAGGGCCTTTATCAGAGCGTTCACAGATAACACACACACCTGCACCGACTGAACCCAAACCAAATCACACCGATTCAGCCCAACATCAGCTCCCTGAGCCTTCAGACACACACAACACAGTACTCCCGGGTCATCAGGGGTCAGCGCAGAACTACTAGAGGTCAGTGACTCACCACGACTCAAACACAAACCGCTGGCAGTCATGTTTATTACTGCATTTCATTTTATACTACACTAAAAAGATTCCCATTTCAAATAAATGTCGCTCTTCTGAACTTTCTATTCATCTGTGAATCCTGAAAAATAAAATGCATCACGGCTTCCACAGAAATATTGCTCAGCACAACTGTGTTCAACATTGATAATAATCAGAAATGTTTCTTGAGCAGCAAATCATCATATAAGAATGATTTCTGAAGATCATGTGACACTGAAGACTGCAGTAATGATGCTGAAAATACAGCTGCGCATCACAGAAATAAATTACAGTTTAATATACAGTACAGGTCAAAAGTTTGGAAACATTACTATTTTTAATGTTTTTGAAAGAAGTTTCTTCTGCTCATCAAGCCTGCATTTATTTGATCAAAAATACAGAAAAAAATTTAATATTGTGATATATTATTACAATTTAAAATAATTGTTTTTAAATTTATTATACTTTAAATTATCATTTATTTCTGTGATGCAAAGCTGAATTTTTAGGATCATTATCACATGATCCTTTAGAAATCATTCTAATATGATGATTCATTATCAAAGTTGGAAACAGTTCTGCTGCTTAATATTTTTTCAGAACATGTGATACTTTTTTAGGATACTTTGATGAATAAAAAGTAAAAAAAAAAAAAAAGAAGCTATGTTTTTAAAATATAAATATTTTGTAATAACAATATACACTACTGGTCAGTAATTTGGGGTCAGTAATTTTTTTTCTTTCTTTTTTTTAAATAAAATCAATACTTTTATTCAGCAAGGATGTGTTAAATTGATAAAAAGTGATAGTAAAGAAAATATATTATTAGAATATATATTATTAGAATTATTATTTTTTTTATTTTGAATAAATGCAGTTCTTTTTAACCTTTTATTGATCAAATATATTAGACAGCAGAACTGTTTCCAACACTCATAATAAATCAGAATATTAGAATGATTTCTAAATGATCATGTGATAGACTGGATGTTACATGTGACACTGAAGGCTGGAGTAATGATGCTGAAAATTCAGCTTTGCATCACAGGAATAAATTATTTTTTAAAGTATATTCAAATAGAAAACTATTATTTTAAGTTGTAATAATATTTCACAATATTACTGTTTTTTCTGTATTTTTGATCAAATAAATGCAGGCTTGATGAGCAGAAGAGACTTCTTTCAAAAACATTAAAAATAGTAATGTTTCCAAACTTTTGACCTGTACTGTATATTCACAGCTGTTCTAAATTAGAATAATAATTATAATTTTACTGTATTTTTAATCAAATAAATGCAGCCTCTGTGAGCAGAAGAGACTCCTAAAAGTTCAACACCCAGGTGTGTGTCTGAAACGACTCCTTTGACTGTTTTCTCAAAAGAAACGATACTCTGCGCACACACACTGTACACCGCAGTGTCTATAGAGCCTGACCGCAGGACGCTGCTTTCATTTACTGATTAAATACTTCATGAAAGTGGGTCAAACATCCACCGATCGTCCTTCACCTTCCAATCTGAACTCAGCTGGAGCTTCGAGTGTTTGAGCTGTCTGTGTGTGTGTGTGTGTGTGTGTGTGTGTGTGTGTGTGTGTATGTGTGAGACTGATATCACAGTATCGAATTCGTCAAAACACCCGCCTTTACAAACACACCAGACTCTCTCTCTCTCTCACAGAGTGAGCTCTTTTCTAGACTCTAAATGAAACTACTTCATTACTAATGATTGTTTCTTCCAATCACAGGCGTCTAAAGGGAGTTTCTCCACAGACTGGCTCAGATCATAAATACCGGTGTTTGAGTCAAACTACTGAATCTCATATTTAAACACAGAGTTTAGCTGCTGGATTACAGTCTCTCTCTCTCTCGTTCAGGTCTGGTATTACAGTAATCTGGAGCATGTGACTCTTAAGTTTCTGTGTGAAGAACAATCACACACACAGTTTTGGCTGAAACACACACACACACACACACACAGTCGTCTCAGTAAGTCTACCAGATCAGAAAGCATCTAGAAACCATCTGTGTCCCTGCAGCACAGAAGCAGTCATCAGTAGCACAGATATATTTGTAGCAATAGACAACAATACATTGTATGGGTCACAATTATACATTTCTCTTTTATGACAAAAATCATTAGGATATTAAGTAAACCCTATGCATCAGAGTCTCAGACGTTAAACTCAAGTCACCGAGACGAGTCTTCAGTCGACCGAGACTCACAGATATGATCCAAGCGTGTTCAGAGACACGGACAGAACCGCATATTAACAGCCAATTACCCTCAAACAGGCTCCATCGGTCACTCTACTGACCTTTCTGACTCTAACAGCTGCTGTCTGCGTCAATCACCAGAAATGACCAACACCGCACCAAAACTCTGAAGGATATTAAAAAAATAAATATCAAAATATAAGAATAATATCCCACTTTAGGTGTCTAGGTACTTGCAAAATAAATAAATACTTCTTAGATACAATGTAACTACTGCGTTGAATTGAACTGAATTGTAGAGCTCTTTCACTGCGGCTGAGTTTGGGATACGGTTGAGGTTTGGTTTGGTTTAGGTTAGGTTTAAGGGTCAAGATGTACAGTAAGTACTGATATGAATTGCATAACTACAGGAAGGTTTTGTTAAATATAAGTACAATATAAAAACAAGTGCATTGCATCAAATTAATTTAAAAATTAGTACATAAGATTAAGAATAAGACATTTAATATAAAGTGGGTCTATGAATAAACTGCACGCTCGTTTGCTCCTCATGATGACTCTGCTTCTTCTGTGGAACCAAACAGAACCGGACCCCACTGTGTGAACACAGAATACAGAAATATTCCTCAAAACATCTTCTTCTGTGTTCCAAAGAAGAAAAAGTCAAACAACAAGAAGTGACGACGGACCGAAAGCTTTCAGAACAACAGTAAAGAGTAAAGACGACCACCAAACTGAATTATCCAACTGACTGAATGAAATTTCATTCTGACGCTCCATTGAGCAGTGATCCTCCAAAACTGAGCAGAAATATCAGCTCCGAGACACCCATCCACGTACACGGTGTTCTTATAGAGGTCACCAGGGTCAGCTCAACTAGTTTAGACTAAGAATTCAGCCCTAGGCCCTAAAAACACCCAGAAGCCTGTAGAGCAGGTACATCTGGTTCCAGTCCTCCAGACTGACCACAGCAGAGAAGATCAGGTCAGATAATCAATCAACTGTGACCCTGGACCACAAGACCAAGATTGAGATTTATACATCATCTGAAAGCTGAATAAATAATCTCTCCATTGATGTGTGGTTTGTTAGGAGGACAATATTTGTCTGAGATACAACTATTTGAAAATCTGGAATCTGAGGGAGCAAAAAAATCTAAATATTGAGAAAATCATCTTTAAAGGGACAGTTCACCCCAAAATGAAAATTCTGTCATCATTTACTATGGAAGTCACTGGCAACCACCAACTGTTTGGTTACCAGCAATCTTCTAAATATCTTCTTTCATGTTAAAAACATGATAAAGTAAGTTTGGAAAGACATGAAGATGAGTAAAGGACAGAGTTTAATTTTTTGGGTGAACTGTCCCTTTAAGATCCATGGAAACTTTCCATTGCATATGAGCTTTTTTACACTAAGAAAACACAGTTCTGTTAAATAACTGATCATAAAAAGATTATTTGCGGAACCAAACATGGTTCTTCTGTGAACACCCCTCTCGGAGTCTTTATTTTAAGAGTTTTAAGTTATTTTTGTGTCGCTGGATTAAAATAAACCGTCACTAGTATTCCACGAGCTGCTGAACATCACAGTGTTTGTATGAGAATCACCAGATCTGTTTAAAAACATTAGTTTAAGATATTATCACGATTTTGAGCCTCATACTAATCACTCACCATCGCTGGATTCGAACACTTCTCTTTATTTATACTCCACTTGATTAATCGTCACGTGACGCTCCAGCAGCAGAACACGCGCTGAGCGCCAGAGGATCATTTAAAACGGATTCACAAACACAAACATATTTCCAAAGTGTTCCTGAACATGAAAACAGCGCGACATCTAACGTTAAGGTTATTATAATCCAGCGCGAGCGAGCGCAGAACTCGCGCCATTCACGCCGCCGCGCGCAGCGCCAACACAGTATTTTTGTTTGAATATTGTTATATTTAACCGTCATTACAGTTATTATAACTCTAAGCGTCAGTGAGCTGCGGAGCCGAGCGCAGCGCGAGCGGCTAAGCTAACTCGACTGTTTCCATGACCGGAGGCTTTACGTTAATTCCGCGCACGATCGTTCTGATCTACGTACGACGGCGTCCGAACGCGACGCCAGGTGTTTCCAGCGCGCTCCGCCGGTACCGGGGTTCGGTGCTCACGCGCGTCACAGCAGCTAACGCTAGCGGCGAGCCACGAGCCTGAACGCCTCGACGCGACGCCCGACCAGCTGTCAGCGCGTTCGTCTCGTGCGCCACGCAAGCGCTAGGAAATCGCAGAGATGCGTACCATTCTCTTCACCGTTCAGAGTCGCGACGCGCTGATCCAGAGCGTCTAGCCATCTATCGGCGCCGTGCTGCTCGGTGAGCCGCGGAAGGAGAGCCCGGTGGCGGTGGAGGGAGTCGTGTGCGTCCGCTGCAGCTCCAGCGGAAGGTGGATTTTTCATAATTGTGGGACTCTGGACTGACGCAGCGTGACGGAGGAGGTTTGAGCCCGCCCCCTGCTGAGTCAGAGCGCGGGGCGGGGCGTCGAGTCTCACCTCTACACACACACACACACACACACTCTCTCTCTCTCTTTCTCTCTCACACACACACACACTCACTCACACTCTCTCTCTCTCTCTCTCTCTCTCTCTCTCTCTCTCACACACACACACACACACACTCACTCACACTCTCTCTCTCTCTCTCACACACACCCACACACACACTCTCTCTCTCTCTCTCTCTCTCTCTCACACACACACACACACACACACTCTCTCTCTCTCTCACACACACACTCTCACTCATATGCACACAAACACACACATACACTCACACATACAAGCGCGCACACATACTCTCACTCTCTCACACACACAAACACACACTCTCACTCACACACACACACACACACACTCTCTCTCTCACACACTCAGTAACTATGATTTTAGTTGAACTAAAGTGTTTCTAAGTCATTTCAGAAAGGGATGTTCACACTTGTGATGTTTGGTTCTGTTAACACTGGTGCGATTGCTCTGTTTTAGTGTAGTGTGAGTAAGTGTGAACGCTGCGATCTGAACCTGGGTGTGCATCAAATGCGGTTTAACTGATATATGAACACAACACGGAGCAAACACATCTAAACAAACCAGAAACAGCACATGATGTCACAACATGTGACCCTAAAAGACAGAAAGCTCCCGCACACCTGGTTCTGTTGTGTGGAACATCTCTGGGTGCATGCGAGGAGTTCCTGCAGCTGTTTGACTCTTTATTCATGAGCTCTTCTGAGTTACTAATAATGCCTCCATATGTCACAGATTTAAACAGGCTTTAAACTTAAGCCCAAACCCGTTCCTGAGACCCGCCTGCTTTTCAGACTGAACCCCAAATCAGATTTTCACAACAAAAAGCCTGCATTTGTTAAATATGCTGTATTTCAAGATTACATGTAATCGCCGTTGGCGCCCTCTGCAGGTATTTGTAATAATACATTAGGTACTTGGTTATGTTCATATAGGCATATTAAATTATGTATTTTATCAGTGTTGTTCAATAAAACCATGTAATTACTTGGTTGTGATATTTTATTTGAGCCAGTTATTATTGCCTCATCGTAAGTTTATATATAAATAGTCATACTAAAGCCTGGTTTTCACTTAGGTCTGTTTGTGTTATTAAAAAATACCAAAATAATCATTAGATTACTTGATTACCAAAATAATCATTAGTTACAGCCCTAGATTAGTTACAACTGCATTGTTTTACTTTTTGTGATTAAAAGCAAAATATTTTGTCATTGAACATTTTTTAAGAATAGTATTAAAACATTGTCTCGTTCTAGTGAACCAAGTATCTGTATTGTGTCTCATCTGGTGAGTTAAGTGTATTGTCACACCCCTAGTGTTGATAAGTGGTGATATAGCTCATAACTTTCCAAGTGCATGATACAGCTTTCATACTTCAGGTCAACCATATATTTGTAGAAAAAAAATCAGTTTGAATAAGGAAAGCGATAACTTTGTCATAGTATCCTTTCAAATGTTAAAGTTGCCACAGTTTATTGCATGCTTTGCATCTGAATGATCAATCATCCTCTTCAGTTTTCAGATTTGTATTTATTTTGATCACAGAGATAGAGTGTTAAACTATTCATTGGGTTTTTTTCAAATATTCCCAAAGTTATGAAATGATCACATAAAAAAGTGAAAGACAAAAACAGCAGGTTGATCTGGTTATTTAAGGCCCCTTAAAGAATGATTTTCAGACAGTCTGTCGTTTTAGTAAAGTGTCCCAGTGATGATGATGATTCTGATCAGAAACACACAACAGTCCCATTAGATCATCATGAAGATGGCGTACTCCTCTTCACTGCTCCGGCGTGTCCAGCATCTCCATCTGAAGACAGAGAGACAGACGTCACACAGAAACACTCCGAGAGTTTGACCTCAGAGGATGCAGCGACACCACACACACACTAACAGATACAACTACAGCCAACTGGAAAGATTTATAGCACTTTCTGTGATTTATTACTGGTAGCATTAAAAAATGAAATCATAATCTGTAAAAGTGATTCAGTTTTAGTTTTGATTTACTGAGCAGTACGTAAAAAAACTAATTCACCGTGTACTCCTGAATTTGTGTGTGAAATCAGCATACATAAAACACTGCTAACGAGCGGACTATAGTCTGGAGGATGACACACTTCTGGATCCTTCTGCACATTTTTAGAGTTTATTTTGGAGTTAATGTTTTCTGAAAATTACGAAAGACTGTAAAGGAAATATTGTGCAGAAGGCAGATATATGGAGATGATTTGGGTGAGTTTCATACCAATAACAAACCTCAGGAATGCCGTCATTCATTTACAACACTACAAATTAATTTCAATGAGCGGTCAAGCTAATTCATGTGTGCATGCTTGTGCATTAGGTGAGTATAAATATGAATAATCCACATATATGTTAGTGAATGAGACGCACAGCAGAAAACTTCCAAACAAATCAGTGTTGTCCGGTAAGACATTGAGTTAAAGTGATGTTCAGACAGAAAAGCAAGTGTTTTGTGTGTTTATGCTCATGAGTTGTGTGTTAGTTACATCAGACAGCAGCTGAGAAACTGAAATCATCAGATAAACATGCTGGAGAGACACAAGCAGCTCATCTACACACACAGATGCATACTGTAGCCCCACCATGTGGTGAACACACGCACCGCAGGAAGTGAGGCGTTAGAGCAGGAACACACACAGACACAGACAGAGAGACACACAGACACACACACACAGACAGACAGAGAGACAGACAGACAGAGAGACAGACAGAGAGACACGCAGACAGAGAGACACACACAGACAGAGAGACACAGACAGAGAGACACACAGACACACACACACACACACACACACAGACAGACAGACAGAGAGACACACAGACACACACACACAGACAGACAGAGAGACAGACAGACAGAGAGACAGACAGAGAGACACGCAGACAGAGAGACACACAGACACACACACACACACACACACACACAGACAGAGAGACACACAGAGAGACACACACGCAGACAGAGAGACACACACACACACACACACACACACACAGAGAGACACACAGAGAGACACACAGACACAGACAGAGGGCAACACTAAGCAGTGAGGAGGACTGAAACAAGAGCTCAAACCTGATAACAAGGGCTTCCTAGACTCCTCCAGGACCTGATGGAGACCAAGTCACATTTCAAATCTTATAACACACACAAACACATATATCTGTATCTCAGACACACACACACACACACTCACTCATTCACTCACACACACACACACACACACACACACACACACACACACACACACACAGACGTGACGTCCTCAGCCAGAAACACACTCTACTCAAGCACACAGATACTTGGACAGATGTCAGACACGCTCAGTCTCCTGTGCCATTAAACAGCTGTATTATTATTGTTAGGCAAATATGTTGAGACTTTAAAAACTTTGGCTTGCTCTTAGTGCATTTATTAATTTAGCAGACTCAGATGGCATTCAAAGTTCATGCATTCTGGGAATCGAACCCATGACCTTAGGAAGTGAAATCTGTTTAAAGGGACACGTCACCCAAAAATGATTGCCTGATGTGAGTTTTTGACTCTCAAAGTGACGGTAGCCATTGACTTGTGTTTAATGAATCACCAAGATTCACAGTTTCAGCTGAAAATCTTCTTTACTGTTCTACTGAAGAACAAAAGTCACCTACATCTCTGCTGATCTGAGGAAGAGTAAATAACAGTGAATGTTCACAAGAATCCTCTCACCTGGCAGGTTCTGGAGCCGCTCCAGAAGTGTCTGAACTCCTTGCGGACGCAGGCGAGGACGGCGCTGGTCAGGAGTGTACAGGGAACCAGGTAGAGCAGCGCCGGCTGACCCATCTTAGACAGCAGCATCACAGCGAAGGTCAGCACCAGACCCACGGCGTACGCTGCAGAACACACACACACACACACACACTGTTAGAGCGGCCGGGTCTCCGCTGCAGGAGAATCATCAGCAGATGCTCGTACCGACGGCGCAGGAGATGAAGTAGATTCTTCTGGAGTTCTCCATCCACACGTCGAACCTGTGACAGTACGCCACCAGCAGACCTGCACACAGACACCAGCGTAAACACCAGCCTTATTTCTGCACCTGACCTTACTGAATATGCATTTGTAGAAATATCCCTTTCAGATGCCAAATTTATGAAAGGAGAGTATTCAAACGAATCATGCAGCGTTTGTGCTGGTATTTGTGTCATTATTTAACACCCAAAAAAGCATGTCCTAAACTATTTCGTGCTTGAAATGACTGTGACTGTTGTTGCAGAGAACAGAGAGTGTGTGGTAGAAAGGAGATGATTTTTCCCACATGCATTCATTTATTTAGAATCCAGAAGAACACATTATCTGAACATATCCTTTGCCAAGCCATGTTGTTTTTAAGTTGCTCCAGGAAATAAAAGAGGACTTGGAATCCTCAACTAGGAGTCACACAATACCAGCTCTATCAAAACTGCAGGCAAACCTTCTTTAACATACTGTGGCTTCTTTATTTCTTTATTGGCGCTGCGCTTGGTATACTGCGTTGGTTGATATGTAAATGAGACGTTGCGTCTGTGTTCTTTAATTTGCACGGGAAACTCTGACCTGGTATGATGATGTCACCGTAGCCCAGGATGGAGAACTGCATCATACACAGATTCTGAGCCAGCGCAGAGAACTGTGGGATACGCATCACCACCGGCAGCTGAACAACACAAACAATCACACAGCTGTATATAAACACATCCAGCTTTACCATGTCCTCATCCTAATGTGTGTGTGTGTGTGTGTGTGTGTGTGTGTGTGTGTCTTACTTTCTCGTAGGAGGAAGAGTTGTCTCCTGGAACCTCCAGTGCTTGACCCTAAAACCAGAAGCTGCTGTTAGTGAGCCGCACGTCAGTCACACACAGATCACACGAGGCTCTCGCTCACCTTCCCTCCAGCACCGGGGCCCAGAGCCACCTGCACCATGATGCTCTCTCCGTTCTGAAACACACACACACACACACATTAGGATGAGAACATGAGCAGACGCTGCTGAGTGTGGATCCGCTGCTACTCACCGGCGTCAGGAACGGCGTGATGAAGACGAAGAAGACGTCGTAGACCAGCAGCAGACTGAGCAGAATCACACAGATCTGCAGAAACCAGCAAACACACGTCAGATCCGCAGCACAGCGCCGCCGCGCCACTGAGAACACAGCTCACCTTAAAGTTGGACAGGCTGATGGTTTTCAGGAAGTTCAGGCAGAAGGCGACGCCCAGCAGATCCTGAAGAATCCAGATCCACCTGCAGACATCAGAGCAGAACACAGAAACACCGTCAGAAGCGCTCAGAGCATCATGAGAGAGATAGTATATACTGTAACAATTTCAGTGTTTGAGTATTTAATAATAAATACACTGCATCGTGCTTCTCACATGTTAATAAACACAGTGCAAGATTATTGATCTCAGCTGCAGCTTTTGCAGTTTTTTAACTGAACAATTTTGGTTTTATTTTGAATAATTGTTCAGTCCTATTATGTAATGTTATTAAATGCCTCAAACAGCAGTTATGACACAATCCACAGTGTGTTTCAGCAGATAAAGTTCCACACACACCCAAACATACAAAACACACTGAATGCAGAAGTGAGAGACTCGGTGAAGGGATAGAGACTCATCTAGCTGTGCTGAGCTGCAGCTGGACAGACTGACGAACTGTGTGTGTGTGTGTGTGTGTGTGTGTGTGTGTGTGTGTGAGTGAGTGTGTGTGTGTGTGTGTGTGTGTGTGTGTGTGTGACCTGTCGTCGTTGCGGTACACTCCCCAGATGACAGACAGCGTGATGCAGACGGCGGCGAGCAGCAGTGCACGCACAGAAACGCTTCTCTCTCTGCAGGAAACACTGGAAAAACAACAGTGAGTTCAGAATCAGAGCCAAACCTCAGTAACATCAGAATCAAACACAGCACACCAGACTCTCCACAACACTGCTGCTGCTTTAGTGCTACTGCATACTGCTGTATTCATCTAAGAATATAAGTCATGTTTTTTATAACTTAAAACATGCTGTGACTCGTGACTCAAAGTGAGTTTTATGATGCAGTTATAATTGGCATTTAAAGGATTTGTCATGGAGGGACGGGAAATAAAATATGTTTATACTAGTGTTTATAATGACTGTAAATATTTAGTTTTATTTACTGGTATTTTATATTATTTCTGAATGTAATAAAATTATGTAATGTGATTTTTGTTTTTCATTCTCTCAAAAATACAATTTTGACCTGGTACAACTTACAGTCAGGTGTTAGGTTATAATATTTATTAATACTGTATGTTGTATGCATGTAACACCTTTTATTTTTATATTTTTTAGTTGTCATTTTAAATTCACTTTTAGTAATTTATGTGCTGTCGTTTATACTGTTGATAATGAAAAGATGCATTGGGATCAGTATTTATTGACATTCTGAACTCTATTGGGGTTAGACAACACGTCTCAGGACCTACTCATTGTCGAAATCATACTCTAGATTTAATACTGTCACATGGAATTGATGTTGATGGTGTTGAAATACTGCAGCAAAACAATGATATCTCAGATCATTATCTAGTCTTGTGCAAACTTCATATAGCTAAAACTGTAAATTCTACTCCTTGATACAAGTATGGTAGAACCATCACTTCTACCACAAAAGACTGCTTTGTAAGTCATCTTCCTGATGTATCCCAATTCCTTAGCATATCCAAAACCTCAGAACAACTTGATGATGTAACAGAAACTATGGACTCTCTCTTTTCTAGCATTTTAAATACAGTTGCTCCTTTACGCTTAAGGAAGGTTAAGGAAAGTCTGACACCGTGGTGTAATGAGCACACTCGCACCCTAAAGAGAGCAGCCCGGAAAATGGAGCGCAGCTGGAGGAAAACAAAACTAGAGGTATTTCGTATTGCTTGGCGGGAAAGTAACCTATCTTACAGAAAAGCATTAAAAACTGCTAAATCTGATTACTTTTCATCTCTTTTAGAAGAAAACAAACATAACCCCAGGTATTTATTCAATACAGTGGCTAAATAAACGAAAAATAAAGCATCAACAAGTGTTGACATTTCCCAACATCACAGCAGTAATGACTTTATGAACTACTTTACTTCTAAAGTCGATACTATTAGAGATAAAATTGTAACCATGCAGCCATCAGCTACAGTATCACATCAGACAGTGCACTATAGATCCCCTGAGGAACAGTTCCACTCATTCTCTACTATAGGAGAGGAAGAATTGTATAAACTTGTTAAATCATTTAAACCTATTCCATCTAAGCTCCTAAAAGAGGTGCTTCCAGAAGTCATAGATCCTCTTCTGACTATTATTAATTCCTAATTTTTATTACGGTATGTCCCCAAAACCTTCAAACTGGCTGTTATTAAGCCTCTCATCAAAAAACCACAACTTGACCCCAAAGAACTAGTTAATTATAGACCGATCTCGAATCTCCCTTTTCTGTCCAAGATACTAGAAAAGGTAGTATCCTCACAATTATATTCCTTCTTAGAGAAAAATGGCATCTGTGAGGATTTCCAGTCAGGATTTAGACCGTATCATAGTACTGAGACTGCTCTCCTTAGAGTTACAAATGACCTGCTCTTATCATCTGA
>JANHFF010000509.1:122500-127500 GCA_024542945.1 allo-octoploid hybrid of Carassius auratus x Cyprinus carpio | reverse complement strand
TTGAATATTTTTAGAATGGACAATTGAAATTTACTGCTCGTGTGTTTTATCATTTCATTTAATATCCCATCAGGTCCAGATGCTTGGAGGTTTTTGATTTTTTCTTTAAGTTCTTTATCAGTTATTGGGAAATCTAATGGGTTTTGGTTATCTTTGATTGCTGATTCTAGATTTCCCAGGTGGTTGATTGTTTGGTTTTGTTTACAGTTTGTGTCTGTTTGTACTTTATTAAACAATGTTTGAAAATGACTTTCCCATATTTCTCCATTCTGGATCGCCAATTCTTTAAGATCAGTTTTTTTTTTTTTTTTTTCAGATTGTTTCAGTTATTCCAGAATTGGTTTGTGTTCAGTGACTTCTCAATTATTGTGAGTTGTTTTTGGGTGTATTGTGTTTTTTGGTTCTGAGTGTGTGTTTGTATTGTTTTAGTGTTTCACAGTAAAGAAGACGGATCTCTGCATTATTTGGATCTCTGTGTTTCTGATTTGACAGTGTTCTCAGTTTTTTGTGAATAGTTTGGCAGTCCTGATCAAACCAATTTTTGTCATTTTTGGGTATTTGATTTTTTCCAGTTTTTGTTTTCAGTTTGGATAGTTTTGCTGATTTTTCAAATATGTAATTTATATCTTTGACCGCAGGACTGACCCCTTCATTAGTGTGAGCATAGGTGTTATTTACAAAGTTATCTATCAGCGCTTGTATTGTTTGGCTGCTAAGTGCTTTCTGATATTCTTCAGCGCTGTTTTCAGCCCATCTGTATGGTTTTCTGATGTTGTAGAGTTTACTGGGCTTCCACAGAGCTGCAGGAGGTCTTTCCCATTCTTATTCACTATATGATCACAGTTATTTCTGTGGATATGGGAGAACAGTCAGTTTGTTGTTGATGTACTTGTTCCCTTGTGTGTCGGTGAAGTCCGGCTGTTTCTCTCTCTCTCTCTCTCTCTCTCTCACACACACACACTCTCTCTCTCTCTCACACACACACACACACACACACTCTCTCTCTCTCTCACACACACACACTCTCTCTCTCTCACACACACACACACTCACACAGATCAGATCACTGAGGATGTGTGACTATAAAGCGATGATGTGTTTGTCTGTATAGAGTGTGATTGATCTGATCTTCATCGCAGCACTGATTCTCCTTCAGCTGCACACACACACACACACACACACACACCTCTCCCTCTTTCTCTCACTCTCTCTCACACACACACACACACACACACACACACACCACAAACAGTGTGTTACAAGGTTGAAATTTTTATTTAGGCATCAGAATGAAAATGAACACAATTTGTACAAAAATACTTTCCTCTCAATGCATCCTGTACGAGCATTGCACAAATATTACAGTGAGATGCACATTTCAAGTTTACCTCAAACACAGCACATTTAAAAGATTTTAAAAAAAGAGATTCCATTTTCCAGAGAATATTGGAAAGTTACAAAACGTAACCAAAAGCAGTTACTACAGACCCAATGACAGCTCTGAAGCGTCTGAATTTGTGTATCTGTGTATCTCATGTGGCACAGCCATCATTAAACCATGAAATAAATACAGATCCGTGGGAGAAACCTAATCAGAATATTGATCCTCACATAAACAATCATGCATTTGACAGACATTCAGATCAAGCTCTACCGCTGAGGACGTTTTGTACAGGACAATGGATGAAGCAGTAGAAGAACAGCAGTGCTTTCATTACAGAAGTATGTACACCCGTGGGCCGGCGGTGACGTGATCTGTGCTTCAGACGGACTCACAGCGTCTGCAGGACACAGAACAACAGCATCAGAACACCTGAAGATCTGATCCACCAGCTGCTCAGAACACCGTCAGAGCACAGCATGAACTCTGATCTGATTGATCACTCGTCACGAGCGGAAGCACACCCTCAAAGCAGAAGAACAGTACAGCAGCACCACATCTGCTGGAGCTTTCAATTAATCTCAATGCTCTGAGACCCGCACATTCAAAACATCACATGAGCTGGGTACAGCAGTGTAACATTGAACCATAAAATGACTGTAAAACCATCATTTAAACAGCTTTACAGCTCAAACACAGGTTTTGACAATATATATATATATATAATAAACCTCACATTTCAGCCTAAAAAAAATATAAGATTCACATTGATTTGGAAAAAAAAATAATTATATATATATATATTGATTGTGATTTTCATGTACATCTCATCAGTGAAGGCGCTCCTGTGATTAGTAGTATATCTCCAGCACCTGCGTTCAGATCAGGGTTGCCAGGTTTTCACAACAAATCCTGCCCAGTTGCTTCTCAAAACTAGTCCAAAACTAGTCCAATCGCGTTTCGTTCCGGGCGATAAAAATACACGTTATTGGCAGGGTTGCCCTGGTAATATTCACATTTTAGGGGCTAAATATCACGTTATTGGTATTGGGGTCGCTTCAACCTGCGAACATGAAAAACAACCGCAGACTTGGCAACACTGGTTCAGGTGGAGCGGCATTTACTACACAGAGCCGTAGTCCACCGACAAGCTACACAAAATAATACAACCCACAAATCACTTTAGGTTGTCTTTGCACATTTAAAGAAAAATAAATAAATAACAAAAAAAAGGCTTCACCTTAAAGCCTCTTTAAAACATTTGAGGATCCTTCTGCAAGATTGACATTTTAATGTTTTGCCATGTTTATCAAAACAATGTTTTAATAAAGTTATTAGTTTAAAAGGTAAAACAACTGATTGAATAGATTTATTTTTATTTAATTTCAAGCCTGACAAATGATCTGATTTGTATTTTTGGTACAGATTGTGTCAGCTGTGCAGTATTGTCACCAAAAACACATTGTTCACCGAGATTTGAAGGTAAGTTATAGTTTTTTTTTTTTTGTTTTTTTTTGCAAAAACAGATATGGCATATATGACTGTATTCAAGTGCATATGTGTAATAACATGTATGGAAAATGCAAACAAGATGAAAAGAAGCTTAAAGTGATCTGTGTGTTTCTCCAGGCTGAAAACCTGCTGCTAGATGCTGATGTGAACATTAAGATAGCGGACTTCGGCTTCAGTAACGAGTTCATGGTGGGGAATAAGCTGGACACGTTCTGCGGCAGCCCCCCTTACGCTGCCCCCGAGCTCTTTCAGGGTAAGAAGTACGACAGGCCGAGAGGTGGACGTGTGGAGTTTTATAAATCAATTTTAAAATCGCAGGCGATTCTTTCTCGATTCTGTGTAGCTTGTCGGTGGACTACGGCTCTGTGTAGTAAATGCCGCTCCACCTGAACCAGTGTTGCCAAGTCTGCGGTTGTTTTTCATGTTCGTGGGTTGAAGCGACCCCAATACCAATAACGTGATATTTAGCCCCTAAAATGAGAATATTACCAGGGCAACCCTGACAAAAAAACACATATTTTAACCCCGGGATGCAATTTTTATCGGGGAACCTCCTGGAAACACGATTGGGCTAGTTTTGGACTAGTTTTGAGAAGCAACTGGGCAGGATTTGTTGTGTAAACCTGGCAACCCTGATCTGAACGCACGTGCTGGAGATATACTACTAATCACAGGAGCGTCTTTACTGAAGAGATGCGCATGAGAATCACATTCGATTTAATATAATTAAGACCTTTCTTTTTCATTTAAAATATTTAAGACATTTTATGTCTTTAACTAATTGTGAGAAAAAAAACAGGTTTTGACAAATGTGTGTGTATATATATATTTAATCGTTAAACCTCACATTTCTGCTTTATAGACTGTATTTTTTTTTAAGAAAAAAGTAGTCAAATAATATTTTATGTCCTTAAATGTTGACGAAGTGTGATCAGTCTAAAGCTAAGGGCCTTGTGGACCTCTGGTCAGTTATCACAGTGTTGATGAAGGCGGACGGTCACCTGATCAGCCCTGGACGCTCTCCGCTGTGCCGTTCCCGTAACCACCTTTAGACTTCATCTGCGCCTGCACCGAGTTCACCTGCGCCACACACACACACACACACACACACACACACACACACGCACACACACACACACGCACACACACCTCATCAGCTTCATTTCTTACTCAAATCTGCTCTGCACACAAACAAATCGAGTGCAGAGCGATGCATTCGTCATCATGCAAACGCTGCTTGTGTAACGACACACAAACCTCCCCATCGATCAGAATCTAATCAGCTGAACTCACCAGGAGAACAGATACACAAAACGCTAATCAATAAGGAACTATACAAGGTAATATAAAAAAGTTTTCAAAGTACCCCAAAGACAAAAGAAGTTACAAAACATAAACAATAATATATAAATCAAATTTGATCATTTTTATTATATTTTTTAAGTATGCAGTAGTGTTTAACACAGATGAAGGGTTATTGCATTTTTCATTTTAATTTCATTTCAAATTAAATTCCCTCTAAAGACTCATTACGTAAGCAGCACAAAATAATGATGTTAGATCTATAAACTGAAAAACAGGCTTCATCCATTTACACAATAGTGTTGCTGTTCTGAGTTATGTCCTGGTTGAGCTTCAGCGAGAGTCTGATGTAGTACACACCATATAATCATTAACTACAGTAACTGCTTGATTTTACTGTACACTTCTGCCGAATGGACATCAACAGATGAGCGGTTACTAAATATAATGTTACTGTAGAGACGTATGTTTTCTGTGACGCTGCTGTGAAAGCTGAGTGATGAGGTGTAAGGTTACGCACCGCTCCCGGGCCCGTTCCCATGTCTCCAGAGCCCACGTGTGTCATGTGAACGAAGTTTGTGGGTTCTCCGATCATCGAGCGATCTATCCTCCGCCTCCGCTTCTGCAATTCACACACGCAGAGAGAGAGAGAGAGAGAGAGGGACGGTGAAGCACACGCCACATTCAACACAACACACACAGACCTGAGTCCCCGCACACTCTTCATCATCATCATCATCATCCGAGTGTGTGTGTGTGTGTGTGTGTGAGACTCACAGGTTGCGGCTGTTCAGCGACGCAGCAG
>JANHFF010000509.1:30000-117500 GCA_024542945.1 allo-octoploid hybrid of Carassius auratus x Cyprinus carpio | reverse complement strand
TCATGCTAATTTATTTATTTACTTAAGCTCCTTGCACACAGAGTCAGAAATGTTCATATTCGTCATCCTTTCCTATCAAAATGTTTGCTACGGATACAAAAATGCAGAAAATCGAACCTGGTCTGGATTTTTTATGACGGATGAAAGTTTCGGAGGCAGTGTGTAAACGTGATTGACACAGTTATTTTTTAACGTGCAAAAATTTCAAAGGAGAGTTTCAGACTCGGTGTGCAAAGATCTTTACTCGGTTTCATTGCTGGAAAGTAAAGCCTAATATTTTTAATATGAGTGAATTTGAATTTAATAGAAACATTGTAACTAGAGCTGCATGATTCTGGATAAATTGAGAATCATGATTATTATTTTTTTTTTCTGCTTAAATCATGATCACGATTCTCTCATGATTCTGAACTAAAAATAATGTAAAAAAATTATAATAATAATAATGCTGCAGGCTATTTAATTTGAATGAACTAAATATTTCAATAAATATGTATTTAAAATATTAAATGCACAGATTTTTAATAAAATGATGACTAAGTGGTTTGAATGAATGATTCAATGACTCACTCATATATTCTTGACTTGTTTCATTACTGGATGAATCTGTGTTTTAGAATGAATCTCTTAAACTCACTTGACGAATCAAACTGATGCTTTTACTGAACATTGTTGTCTCTTGCGCAGACCTTTGATCGATGTGTTGAACCAACGATACTTTATTTCCATTCCATACGAAGAGTGCAAAAAGAGGAGGAGGTGAGTGACGCCCGCTGCGTCTGAAGGAGCGATGAAGGTCCAGCGTTCACCTGATCTCACTCTATCTCTCTCTCTCTGTGTTTCAGTTCAAGGAACTATTCCGTGCCGGACCCCCCCGGTCTGTTCGACGGACACGTCTGGCCCATGTATGTCAAACACACTAAAATCATGGAAGACTCAGGAGTTGATGTCGGTAAGCGTTGAATCTCGTTGAAAGTTCGCATTACCAGAAACACAAGTTATGTACTCGGGTTACTTTTTTCAGTTAACTAGTAAAGTTAGGCATTACTTATTAATTTTACAAGAAAATATAAGAGTTACTTTTTCAAAAAAGTAAAGCCAGTTACTTTGTTTCCATGTCTTGAGTGACAGCTCGGGTGTTGCCATGGTGACAGAACTCAGGAGTAAACACAAGGGCGTTGTGTGTGAACATGATCTTACTGTAGTTCTAGACTAAACATGAACATGTGTTTATCATCTCACCTGCACAAAAACAGTCAAATACAAACTCAGGATATGATACAAACCTGCACTAATTAAATAACACGGATAACTTTTATTTATTTAATCACATTTTATTAATTCAGCCATACTAATAACAAAAACAATTGAGCTTGAGCTGTTCCAATTACACGATTAGTTACTTTTTTTAGGGAGTAACGCAGTATGCATTCCTCTTAAAAGTAAGTTTCCGGCCTGTGCTGCTGAGAGTGTCTGAGACTCTGCTCGTGTTTGTGTTGCAGTGCAGCTAGATGGAACCATGTCCAAGGAACAGCTGTACAACATCGTGTACGGAAACATTCTCAACAGCATCCAGAACAATCTGCCCTGAACAAAGGTGTGCGAGCGTGCGGCCGTCTGATGTCCAGTGTGTTGGTTCTCCGTCGTGTTTCTGACCGTGTGCTGTCTGTTGCAGATCTGCTGATCGGCTTCGGGAGGAAGCAGCTTCGCATCACCTCCTGTGTTTTACTCCGGCCCGACAGCGTCTGCAGCGCTGTTGTTTTTATATCATCTGTATTTATTGCTTACCCAGCTGTTATAAGGCTGCGTCTGTATCAACATCAGGATGTTCTGAGCATGCTACAAGCACAAGCAAATAAAATGAAGCTCCTGTGACACGTTTGTTGTTGTTGTTGTTTCCCTGAACCACTGTTCCTGATGGGAATAGAGGAAGACTGATCATTAAAGGGTTCATTCATGCTAAAATTAAAGTCATTCCAAGCCTCTGCTTCTTCACTGCAGATGTTCATATATAATAAATGCAAATGTTGACCAGATGCATCATGAAAGAGTCAAAATAGACCATGCACTCATATATGACTGTATACCAATCCTCATCAAACACTGGCATATATTTCATACACAGTGAGTCAGGGAAGCAGAAACCGATCACATTCTCTGTGTACTCCACATTCGAGGCTGGGACTGTTTTGGGAGACCGTGTGTTTATGTGGGTCAGCGAGAGCAGACCTGTCATTATGGTTTCTGTCATATTTCTTTTCTTAAACACATCCTCTCAGACGTTCGCAGCTAAATACAGTCCTGCGTCACCCGGAGACTGATAGCTGCTGTTATCTCACGCCTCAGACGTCTTACGTAACGCTGAGAGGAGCTGATTAACCTCAGAAGAACATCTCCTTCAAGAAGATGATCTTCACACAGCAGCTTCAGGCCTGTGATCTTAAAGTTCACACAAAAATGAACATTTGCTGTTATTTACTCTTCCTCAGATCAGCAGAGATGTAGGTGACTTTTGTTCTTCAGTAGAACAGTAAAGAAGATTTTTAGCTGAAACCCTGGTGTTTGGTGATTATTAAACACAAGTCAATGGCTGCCGTCACTTTGAGAGTCAAAAACTCACATCAGGCAACACATGATATACTGAGGTCTGAGCAAGAAACATTATTTACAGCATTATTACTGTAATCCAGAGCCTCGGGCAAACGGTCCGGAGTGACGTCCGGTTCATGAACGAATCATTCTTTTGAACCGGTTCTTTTGAATCGGACTGAAGTGTCTGAATCAGATCACGGCTCGAGCAGCTCAGATCTACAGTCACTCAATTAAACTCACTTTCAGACGTCTGACAGTCACTGCGACTGGAAATGAGCCCAAATATGATCCTGTGATGAATGAACTGATTCAGTTTCTCTAAGAGTCACTGAACCGAGGAATCAGTTCGACTCGCACCGAAGAGAGATGAGCTCGAGTGAACCGAACAAATCAAGCTTTTTATGGTTTCTCATTGTTTCTGTGAAAAGCTGAGCTGATGAAGACGAGTTTATTCACTTTATATGCTTTAGACATATAAAACATCCACTTTTCACAACATTAGTTGGTGTTTTAATAATATAATTGTATTAAACATTACATCATTGAATGAAATGAATGGATTCTGAGTTCTTAAAGCTTTGTCTGAGGTGAAGGTCAGCTAAACCACGGTTTCTTCAGTCATTGTGAAGCTGCTGAGATGAGTGTCTGAAGAATGTGCTGTTCATAAACCCAAAATAGAGCGAAAACACCAATCCCAAACCCACTGACCACATTCACATAACACTTTATTTACCGCGGACACAGAAATATAATGTAGGTCATACAGTGTCCTTGTGTTCGTGATTCATCAGATCCAGTGTCTAACAAATCACTTTCTTTACTTTACTCAAAGCCTTTATGTATAATGCATTATAAAGGCATTCATAATTTACATTGTTATGCATTTCATCTTTTCATAAATAACTCTAACCAAAGTTAAAATGCTTTTTAAATATTTGAAGGCATGTTTGTCATGTTTTAATGCATTATACTTTCTAAAGGTATTGAATAACTAAGTATTATAACTTGCTACAAATATTAATGTCATACAATGCTTTATAAGGTGCATATTTAATGCATTAAAACTACTTTTATTATGCATTATATATAAACACTTATTTCTATTTGTCAGGAAAATGTATGCACAAAATAAACTTAATTATGAGCTAAAGTGGATAATTAATTTTGTACTTAATGCACTTTAATTGTGCGGAAGTCCTATTAAAGATATACTTTGTATATCTGATTGTGCTAAAGTGGAATTATTGCAAGTATTCTTATTAATATTTTGCATTTAAAGTCTGATATTATTCAAAGATCATACAATTCTCATCAAAAGTGACATTAAAACACATTTTAGACTTAATATTTAGAAAAGGTCATTGTGCACAAGTAATATGCCAAGTACAGTTTAATTATAATTTTTATATCAGTAAGTCTTGAGTTATCTGTCAGTAAATATGTTAATAGATACTATACTATGCTTCAATGTATTTTAAATATATTCCTTTTTTACTAGGGTAATTAATGATTTTATCCTCAAAATAAAAAAAGAAAAAGAAAATGCATGTAACAAATCATAGTAGTCAGATAGTCCTCAAAATGAAGATTCCTTTAAACAAATATTGTTTACTGCTTTATCTGGAGCCCAGCAGTCTGTGTGTTTCTGTACAGAGATGAGAGGATCTGACCGCTGCTGCGGAAGATTCAGTGCAGAGCTGCTAAAAATGTCCAGGAAAGTCCCTGCAGAAACTCTGGACAGCGTCCTCCTTACTCCACTATATAGTGTTTAACACATTCAACATAGTTAACATGATATACATAACTTCCTGAGGCTTGTGTTTTTACTCACTTCCTGTTTGATCTCAGAGTTTACCTGCGCAGGTGCAGATGTGACATCAGAGGACAGATCCTCACACGATCTTAGACTTTTTAGCATGAAAGTGAATGCATAAAATATAAATATGAACAAATTTGAATAAATATTAAACTTGTATAATATTTGTTTATTAAACATGTTCTCATACAGTTTTTTTTCAACTGCTTACATTTTCAAAACTTTTCCTCTTTTTTCCAAACTTTATACACAAATCCAAGAATTGCACACACAAAATGCTTCACATCTCTTGCAAAACGAAGCACTGGATTCAAAACATCACAAACACATCTCAAAAGCAAACATTTGCTGCAAACAGCTTTGCCATAATATTACTTCCTGTTAGATTTTTGTGTTGTGTTTTGCAGAAAGTGTTTTATGAAATTGAAAACCAAGTCAAAGTCTGAGAATTAGTGTATGGTTTTGTAGATGTGGTGTGTGCTTCTGCTGTTTGAGTGTCAGCGTGTTTGTTTGCTTTCTGTCTGTTGACAGTATTTTCTGATTTCTGGAGTGATAAAAAGAGAAATCCAAAATCCCCTCTGGATAAACCTTTAACTCTGATATGATGACAAAATCAGACACATATTCTGAATTCTCTGCAGATGTGTGTAAGTAAGTGCTTATTTAATTAAAGAATTCCTCATGTGCATATTTATACTTATAAGATTTCAGATATAAAGTCTTCATGTGCTGTGATGAATCACTGAAGAGTGTTGAGGAAGTGTCTTGTTTTCATCTTGTACAGTTCATCAGGTCTGTTAAACAGAGAGCTGGTAAATCTGATGATGAAACACGTAAACACAAACATTCCCTTTCCTGAGGTTTTCAAGCTCAGAATGAAGAGACAGTCTGACAAATAAACAGATGTCTCCTCCTCCAGGTCTGACTGTGCTTCAGGGTTAAGACAATAAATCCAGCAGAAACCTCCTCAACACCAGCACTATCACGTCTGTCTGACCTGTCTGTCTGTGTCTCTGTCTCTCTGTCTGTGTGTCTGTCTCTGTCCGTCTGTCTGTCTCTCTTTCTGTCTGTCTGTCTGTCCGTCTGTCTGTCTTACCTGTCTGTCTCTCTGTCTGTCTGTCTGTCTGTCTGTCTGTCTGTCTGTCTGTCTGTCTGTCTGTCCGTCTGTCTGTCTGTCTGTCTCTCTTTCTGTCTGTCTTACCTGTCTGTCTGTCTCTGTCCGTCTGTCTGTCTCTCTTTCTGTCTGTCTGTCTGTCCGTCTGTCTGTCTTACCTGTCTGTCTCTCTGTCTGTCTGTCTGTCTGTCTGTCTGTCTGTCTGTCTGTCTCTCTGTCTGTCTGTCTGTCTGTCTCTCTTTCTGTCTGTCTTACCTGTCTGTCTGTCTCTGTCCGTCTGTCTGTCTCTCTTTCTGTCTGTCTGTCTGTCCGTCTGTCTGTCTTACCTGTCTGTCTCTCTGTCTGTCTGTCTGTCTGTCTGTCTGTCTGTCTCTCTTTCTGTCTGTCTTACCTGTCTGTCTCTCTGTCTGTCTGTCTGTCTGTCTGTCTGTCTCTCTTTCTGTCTGTCTTACCTGTCTGTCTGTCTCTGTCCGTCTGTCTGTCTCTCTTTCTGTCTGTCTGTCTGTCCGTCTGTCTGTCTTACCTGTCTGTCTCTCTGTCTGTCTGTCTGTCTGTCTGTCTGTCTCTCTGTCTGTCTGTCTGTCCCTGTCTCTCTGTCTGTCTGTCTGTCTGTCTGTCTCTCTTTCTGTCTGTCTTACCTGTCTGTGTCTCTGTTTGTCTCTCTGTCTCTTTGTCTGTTTTACCTGTCTGTCTGTCTGTCTCTCTTTCTGTCTGTCTTACCTGTCCGTCTGTCTGTCTCTCTTTCTGTCTGTCTTACCTGTCTGTCTGTCTCTGTCCGTCTGTCTGTCTCTCTTTCTGTCTGTCTGTCTGTCCGTCTGTCTGTCTTACCTGTCTGTCTCTCTGTCTGTCTGTCTGTCCCTGTCTCTCTGTCTGTCTGTCTGTCTGTCTCGCTTTCTGTCTGTCTTACCTGTCTGTCTGTCTCTGTCCGTCTGTCTGTCTCTCTTTCTGTCTGTCTGTCTGTCCGTCTGTCTGTCTTACCTGTCTGTCTCTCTGTCTGTCCCTGTCTCTCTGTCTGTCTGTCTGTCTCTCTTTCTGTCTGTCTTACCTGTCTGTCTGTCTCTGTCCGTCTGTCTGTCTCTCTGTCTGTCTGTCTGTCTCTCTTTCTGTCTGTCTTACCTGTCCGTCTGTCTGTCTCTCTTTCTGTCTGTCTTACCTGTCCGTCTGGCTGTCTCTCTTTCTGTCTGTCTTACCTGTCCGTCTGTCTGTCTTACCTGTCTGTCTCTCTGTCTGTGTGTCTGTCAGTCTCTCGTTCTCTTGAGCTGTTAATAGCACGCTTTGGTTTTCTGGTTTAATCAAATGCTGCTGTAATGTTTCTGCTGTAGCCACATCAAACCCACATTTCTACATTTACTTTACAGCGAAACCGCTGCATTTTTCAGTGCAGCACATGTGTATTATTTTAATTTGGCCTCTCATATATCATGATAAATGATCAGAATCACAAACACAGGCTGAAAAACAACACAGCTCTGCGTTTGGACATGTATTATGGTAAAACCATGGTGTTCTTTGAAGTACCTTTGAAAAAGTGTTAAGTATCATTTAGATTGTCTCATTAGCATTTTGAATTAGCTTTTGTTTATATATTGTAATTTTAATTTTAAAATTTTAGTAAATTTGTTAAATGTTTTTGTCATTTTTGTTAGGTTTTTTAAAATATATCTATAATTGTAATGAATTTTTATTTCAGTTTAAGGTTTAATTATTTTAGTTGTAGTCAAGGTAAACAAAATTTTTATTAGGTAAATTAATTTTCATTTTCTTATTTACTTCAATTATTTATTTTCTTTTAAATGTACTTCAAGTTCAACATTTTTTAAAATGTAATGTTCACTTTATTTCAAGTAATGTTTTTTTGTTGTTGTTTTTAGTTTTAATTAACTATAATAACCCTGCCTTGGCATACCAAGTAAATATCATGATGCATGAATATAAGAATCATTCTATAACATTATAGCGTTCAAACACTAGGTCATGGGTTCAATTCCCAGGTTATGCATGAGCTGATCAAATATTTGCCTTCAATGCAAGTTGCATTACTTAGAATTATCTGCCAAATGCATACGTGCAAATGTAAATTCTGTACCACAGTATTCTTCCCAGCCATGACTAAAACGCCTCAGATGTCCAGGTTCTGGATTTGTTTTTCTGATCAATAACGTTCAGGCATCACACACAATCAACCAATCAGAGCGTACGATGCAATGCAAATATGAATGAACATAATGCATGAGGACAGTAGAGAGAAGAGAGATTCAGAAATGAGGTCATAGGTCAGCCTGGTCTTGCAGAGGTCAGAGGTCGTTACTGTAGTGACTGTGCTGTTTTGGTTGTGGTTTGAAGGCTTTCTTTCAGGCAGCAGATGTTTCTTTGGTTGAGCAGAAACTAGTTGGAGTCTATATTTGGGTTCGGTGTCTAATACACAAACTCTTGCTGTTCCACCCAATTCCAGAGCAATTACCCCCCGTTATATAACGGCAGCGAACCACAGCGTGACCTGCTGCCCGCAGCCGAGCAGACAGACATCCACATGTGCTCAGCGTCTGTGGTTCCGGAGCCGTGGGCTTGTTTTTCTCCTTCAGGCCCAAACAGCTAAATCCAGACGGCCGCGCGTCAGCCTCAAACCGCCGGAAACTGTCCGTCTGTGTCTGTGCTCATTAACACACGCCTGCGCTTAACCAAACACACACATGACACAGCCGTGACACTTCTGGAACATTTCTGTTAATGCTTTCCACACAGAAACACACACTGATGACACACAGGATCAATCCCATGATGCTCTGCTGCCACCTAGAGTTCAGGGGTCAAACTGAAGCATTGCAGACCCATGATTTCGCTCCATTACAGAATCACTCGTTCTAATGATAATTATTCCAGTGGTGATAATAATGATTACCTTTTTCTTGTACAAATGTGGGAAAATACACTGTCAGCAAAAAAATTGTAAATAAAGTAAAATAAAATAAACTAGTTAAAAAAGTTCGTCAAGACACACTTAAGGTTGGATTGAGAGAGTGTAGCCTGAAAGTTTAAAGCAGTTGTAAAAGCCTGAAGGTTAGATTAGATATTGATAACACGTTTCTAGCATGATTAGCATGTTGTTAACGATTGGCCTGTTACTAGCATATTGCTGGCATGATTAGCATGTTGTTAACATGATTAGCAAATAACTAACATGTTGCTAGCATGATTAGCAAGTGACTTGCATGTTGCTAACACGAATAACAAGTAACTACCATTTGCTAGCATGGTTAGCAAGTTACTAGCATGTTTCTAGCATGATTAGAAAGTAACTAGCATGTTTGTAGCATGATTAGCAAGTAACTAGCATGTTGCTAGCATGATTAGCAAGTAACTAGCATGTTGCTTGCATGATTAGCAAGTAACTAGCATGTTGCTAGCATGATTAGCAAGTTACTAGCATGTCACTAACATGTTTTTAGCCTGATTAGCATGCTACTAGCATGATTTGGATAATTAACAAGTGACAATAATAATGATTAAATATTTCTAGTACAAATATGTGGGAAAATGTCACATACACAAGATTGTCAGCAGAAACATTGTAAATAAAGTAAAATAAAATAAATTTGAACAAAAAATAAAATGCTATATTTTTCATGACTATATATATATATGATTTAAAAAAACCTAGTTAATTTTAATGGTATGTTGAAACTAACATTCACTAAGATTAATAAATGCAAATACAAATGTATTAATGCAAATTAATATGAAGTAATATTAACAAATTAATATTTACTGTAATGTGTTACTGTTTCATCGCATTTGTTTATTAAAAGAGCTTCATGTAAAGTGATATGCCTATGAAGTAATAAATATACACAAAAATGTAATAAAGTTTAGAGGAAGTCATTAAAGGGGTCATATGATGCTGCTAAAAAGAACATTATTTTGTGTATTTGGTGTAATAAAATGTTTATGCAGTTTAAAGTTAAAAACACATTATTTTCCACATACTGTACATTATTGTTTCTCCTCTATGCCCCGCCTTCTGAAACGCGTCGATTTTCACAAAGCTTATCGCTCTGAAAAGCGAGGTGTGCTCTGATTGGCCAGTTATCCAGTGTGTTGTGATTGGCCGAATGCCTCAAGCGTGTTACGGAAATGTTCCGCCCCTCACCACACTGTGATGCGTGTCCCAGCACGACGAGACAAAACCAATAAAACTCAATACAAATTATGTCCCAGTGGGAACATAATTACAGATTATAATGACTTGTACTGTGTTTTTTTTTTTTTTTTACTTCACTTCAGAACATTCGAATAGAACAAACGTCTGAAGCCATAAGAGAAACATACAAAATGTGCAGCGCAGGGGGCGAGGACTGGAATTGAGAACCTCTACTCTACACGGATCTAAACTCATGTTTGAATCATCAGTGACTAATCCTTTACACATGAAAACACTTACAGACTGTGAGTCAGAACACTGTAGTCTTCTCTCCCAGCATCAGGAAACAGTCCTCTGAATATCTGGCTTCTGGAACAGTGTTGAAATACAACTTAACCACTGATTTCTTGTCGTGTCCACTTTTGGAAGACAAACAAAGTATTTTCGCTTTCACAACGAAACACACAGCGACTCTACGACATGAAACTGGCAGCAGCAGCGAGAATCAAAGTTACGCCGCCTTTCTTTGCGAACATTTGGGCGGAGTTATGCAAATCTGTTTCAGGAGGGCGTGGATGAGTCTAAACTTTTATAAACAATATCTCTTTGGTTTTGAGACTTTAGTCTTTGCTACTTCAGGGATCTCATCTATTCACCAACAGCTTGTAACACTCCAAAGAGAAAGGAAAACTTTAAATCGCATCATTACGACTCCTTTAAGAGTTTAAGCTGATTTTCTTTCACACGTAGAGAATATAACACAAACGCCTTCATTAGAGTTTTACTGATTTATTGTTGTTATTATTTATCTGGACAGAAATGCATGTGATGATGAAGATGAAGAGTTCGGCTCGTTTCCTCCGAGAGTCGTGATGCATGCGTGAATGTGACGAACATCTGAGTCTGTCTCTGACTGTTTTACAGACGTCAGGGGCGGAGTCTCTGGGCAGTGGGCAGAGCCGTGTCTCTGAGCACGCTCAGTGCGGTTTGGCAGGTTTGGCGATGAGGTGTCTCTCTCGCTCCAGCTCTCTCTCTCTCTGCTGCTCGCGCTCCAGATCCTCCTTCTGCTTGTGCTGCTGCAGCTTCAGCGCTCGCTTCTACACACACACCAACATCCACTCAATCACTGCAGTGAATGGGTGCCGTCAGAATGAGAGTCCAAACAGCTGATAAAAACATCACAATAATCCACAAGTAATCCACAGCACTCCAGTCCATCAGTGAACATCTGGAGAAGACAAAAGATGAAACAAATCCAGCATTAAGATGTTTTTAACTCAAATACATAGAGTCTATAATCCATAATAATACTTCCTCCAGTGAAAAAGTGCATCTGCTGTTGTCTCTCACATCAAAATCCTGACACATATTTGTTTAGAGCTGTTTAAACACTGCTTGATCTGTGCAGATTTCTCTCCTGATTCACACCAGAACACTTTTTCACTGGAGGAAGTGTTATTATGGATTATAGACTCTATGTATTTGAGTTAAAAACATCTTAATGCTGGATGTGTTTCATCTTTTGTCTTCTCCAGATGTTCACTGATGGACTGGAGTGCTGTGGATTACTTGTGGATTATTGTGATGTTTTTATCAGCTGTCTGGACTCTCATTCTGACGGCACCCATTCACTGCAGAGCATCCATTGCTGAGACACTGATGCAGTGCTACATTTCTACAAACCTGATGAAGACACAAACTATTCCTGATCTCAGGTTGAGGATATTTAAATTTTCGAGTGTAAGTTTATAGAAGTTCCAGTATGTTTTGAGCTTCTGTTGAACTCTTTTCAGTGTGAAATGTCAAACCTGACTGAGGCAGGATAATGTATGAAGAGTGTGGATGTGATGTGAAGCTCGAACCTTCAGTCTGCTCGTCTTGTCGTGCAGAACCATCATTTCTCTGCGGATGTTCACCAGTTTGCTTTGATAAACTTTGGCCTCTGTGAACTGAAACAAATCGGCTGTGAGTGTGACGACGCTTTTACCGTGAAACACACGAGAGAAACTCACCAGCGCGTTCAGATCGATCGTGGCGTTGCACTCGCGGAGCTTGGCCACTTCCTGATCCAGCGTATCCAGCAGAATCACCTGGTTCTGTCTGAGAGAAGAGAAGAGATTATTACAGCATTCTTCACTCTGCTCGTGCTTCACGAACCAAACCCAACGTGACCCAAACCAAGCACAGTGCATTATGGGATGTAGTGTGGTGTGTGGGACATACGTCAGCTCCTGCAGCGCTCGTTTAGAGGAGCACAGCTCCGGCAGATAGTGAGAGAGAAACCCTTCTGTTAGACGCTCCACCGTCTGTTCATCCACACACACTGCACACACACACACACGCACACGCACACACGCACACGCACACGCACGCACACAGACACAAACACACAGACACAGACACACACACGCACACACGCACACACACACGCACACACAGACACAGACGCGCACACACACACACACACACACACACACACACACACACACACACACACATTACATACAAATTAAAAATATCACATATATACTTTGTAAAGCTCATAAACTAATAAAAATAAATAAGCAAAATTCTAATTCATATATATATATATAATCACAGAATCAGGGTACAGTTGAATATAAAATATCAAATAGTGTAAATCATTTGTAAAGCTCACAAACTATTCGTCTTGTGATTACAGGCCTGCTTCAGTTAACAAAAGCACAAAGGCGTGTTTTTATTAATAAACTAGCATTCATCAGTGTGATATTTCTGCTCACCTGTCTCCTCTTCCTCCTCCTGTCTGTCCATCCTCCTCTTCCTCTTCCTCTTCCTCCAGACACACAAACGCGTTCAGGTTCTGTTCTGTGCACGAGCCCTCGCTTTATTAGCGGCTGATGAATCTGTTCGATGTGAAACTGTTTCCACAAACATCACGTGACCGGCGCTCATGTGACCACGCATACTCGCGCGCGACGCACTGCCACTCTGAGTGCGCTTCCGCCGCAGGTCACGTGCCGCCGAGCGTCGCCTCTGATTGGACTGTACATACAACACTACGATTTTTTTTCTTGTTAAATGAAGCTTCCAGCAGTTATTTTAGTATCATTGAGATACTATTATAGTTTTTGTTAATATTTTAAATTCGATTTTATTTGTATATTTGCTGCTTTCAGGTTAATTTTAGTTAAAGTGTTAAATTTCTTTAAAGTTAAATTTTTGTTCCTTTTTGACATGAATTAGATTTCATTAATATTTATTTCTGTATTAGTTTTAATTACTTTTAATGAAGTACGTTAAACTAAACAAGAATGCGAAATGTTGCCTCGGAAACTAGATGAAATAAAATACGTTTCAGTTTTTTATATTTTCTTCCAATTAACATTCTATTTCAGTTCACAAATCGTATTTTTAAGAGTTTTAGTTCTAAGTATAATAAACTTGGCTTGCAGTACATATATACAAAAACAACAGCTAGATACTTAATAAATAAATAATAAAATATAAAAAGTACATAATCATATTTTCATATGTGCAAGAGTTCTTACAATATGCAGATGTAACAATATAATATAATATAAGAACGCCTTTTTCTTGTTAAATGAAGCTTCCAGCAGTGTTATTTTAGTATCATTGAGATACTATTATAGTTTTTGTTAATATTTTGTTACATAAGTTTTTCTTAATATTTTACGTTTTCAGTTAACATTTATACCATTTCAATTAATAAAACGTTTTTTAGAATTTTACTTTGAATGAACTATAATAACCATGCTTTCCAGCACACATAAATACAAATACAACAGCAAGATCCATAATAAAGAAATAAAGAATAAAATATGAAAAGGTACTTTAATATATTTGAAGAGTATTATTGTTAAGTCGCAACAATAATATAATATAATATAATATAATATAATATGATATAATAGTTATTATATTTTTTATTATTATTATTATAATACATTTTTATATTTATAAACTATAGTTATATGTTAATTTTGAACATGAACGTGATGTTCTGACGTGCGCGCGCTCCGGTGTCCGTCAGGCGGAAGTGCAGCAGATTTGGGACGAGCGCAGAGTGGACACGCTAACGTTAAACACACTCCCTCTCTCTCTCAGACTCACACACACTCCGAGATCCGCCTGAACATACACCGCGATGGACGGAACCAGCGAATGGCAGAGCCTCGGGAGGTTGGTGCTCGTTTGTTCATAAACCGGAGTGCGTGGTTCCGGTGAGTCTTCCGTGTGAACGGAACGGACTGACCGCTAGCCGCTAGCGCCACTGACAGAGCGTCCGGATCCGCATCAGCGCGACTAGCGACCATCCGTCGCGTGGAGCTGTGTCACGTGACCTCGCCAGGTGTGTGCGCTGTGTTTCAGGTAACCTGGGGTGTTGATGCTGTAGAGTCACTAGAGCTCCTCACAGATGTCTGGCTCGGGGCTGATGGGTCGCGTGAGGTCAGTGTTCCGCCGGCCGGTGGACAGCTGGCACCTGAGCGACACGGCGGCCTTCGACTTCTCCGAGGATCTGGAGGACGATGAGACGCCCAGGTTCAGCCAGCTGAAGGTGGTGGTGTCCGGAGAAGCGGACGAGATTCCTGTGGCTTCACGCAACGGCGCAGCGGTCAGCACACTGCTGGCGGACGACGATGACTCTCTGCTGGGCTCCTCGTCCAGTCTGGGGAGCCCCGGCGCGACACCGGACCCCTGCGATGGATGCCGCAGGAACAGAGAGCGCGACAAGCGCAGGAGGGTGATGAGGAAGCTGGGCGTCGCCGCGCTGCTCTACTTCCTGTTCATGGTGGGCGAGCTGATAGGTGAGCGGCGGCACGGCAGTCGTTCGGTTGTGTCTCTAGTTTCCATAACCCTTCAGATTGCGCAAATTGATAATACAAATAAAGGAAATGCATCAGTTTCGCAAAAATGACCATATATTGCAAAAAAGTTTTTACGCTCACATGAGGTGGTTTTGGAGTGGCACTAGACAAAGTCCGTCAAAATACCACAGAAATCTGTCACCATGACTTATCGCGAGAGGAAAACGTATATTTAAAGCCCCAAGTATAGCTTCTTTTGTATGCGTACGCTAGAATTGAAAATACGACAGTTTTGCAAAAACACCAGTATATCGCAAAAAAGTTTTTACGCTCACATGAGGTTGTTTTTCAGGCAATTCAAAAAAGGAATATTTCGCAAAACTGCAATGGAAACCTATTTTTATGCACATTTTGTGATATCGCATAAAAAACGCTGGATGGAAACGCCAAGATGCGAATAAATTCTAAAAATGCACATAAAAGATGTATGCGCTCAACTAAGTAGGATAAATTTCTTCCTGGTAAGAAAACATGCGCATAAACTGTGATGGAAACACTTTTACCGAATAAATTCCTTAATGCGCATCAAAAAAGACTTTGCGATGGGACGACATAAAACTGGACCAACCAACTGACCGATCTAGTATTGTCGTTCTAAAATGCTTGAGGAAAGTCTCGTTGAGTGCTTCGTTATAATTAACTCCCAGAACTGCGTTCCCAAACCGCAGGCTCTAAAATAAGACAATATGACCGCGCTCTGAAGCTCGTGATTTATTTAATACGAAAAATATTATATACACTGCCTTCTACTATACTGCAGCAAATTAAATTTTTCTTTGTGACGTTTAGCGCAAGTTAATCAGTTTTGTTATCTTCAGCTCACTGGATGGAAACGGTACTTTATTCAGTGCTTAATTTTGTCCATAAATTTAATTTAAAAGATTTTTAATTATAGTGATACAATTTATATCAGGATCAAAGGGATGAGGGTAAGCCAGAGTACAGTATTTCCGTCCCCTGAATATGAGCTTTTCCAAGCCTCCCTGCTGCTCTGGTGACTTCATGCATTCATGAGTCGTGAAAGTTAAGAAAATAAATCTAGGAATTATTGGATTGTTGGACTTTAAGTCAGTAGGCGTTAAAGCATCAAAAGTAACTTAGTAACAAGCTGTTTTATGGATGGTAACTGTAATATTATTACTGAAATCTTATTAGTTATCACTACTAGTTACTGCACAAAGGAATATGCTGTATGTAACTGGTAACTAGTTACGGCCCAACACTGGTGCGCTCTGTCTTTCAGGGGGATACGTGGCCAACAGTCTGGCCATCATGACGGACGCGCTGCACATGCTGACCGACCTCATCGGGATCGTGGTGTCGCTGCTGGCTCTCTGGCTCTCGGCCAAACCTCCCACCTACAGATTCACCTTCGGCCTGCATCGGCTCGGTAAGCGTCTCGTCTCGCTGCGCTGCGTCTCTGTGGCGTGTGTGACATCTCACTGTGTCTCTGTGTGTCTCCAGAGGTTCTGTCCGCCGGCATCAGTGTGCTGCTGATCTACATCCTGACCGGTGTGCTGCTGAACGAAGCTGTGCTGAGGACCGTCCACCAGGACTTCAACATCGACGGAGACGTGATGCTGATCACAGCCGCGGTGGGCGTCGCTGTCAACCTGCTGTGAGTCCCACACACACTCACACGTACACACACTCACACGTACATACACACACACACACACACACACACACACTCACACTCACACACACACACACACACACACACACTCAGACTCACTCACACACACACACACACACACACACACTCACACGCACACACACACACTCACACGTACACACACTCACGCACACACACACACTCACGCACACACACACACTCACGCACACACACACACTCACGCACACACACACACATTCACACTCACACACACTCACACTCACGCACGCACACACTCAAATGTGCACACACACACACACACACACACACACACACACACACTCACTCTCACACACACACACACACACACACACACACTCACGCACACACACACACTCACGCACACACACACACATTCACACTCACACACACTCACACTCACGCACGCACACACTCAAATGTGCACACACACACACACACACACACACACACACACACACACACACACACACACACTCACTCTCACACACACACACACTCATGTTTACTTCTAAATGGGTTCATTCCACAGGCGTAATGGTTTTTATACTGTACAAACTGTATATTCTATCACCCTACACCTAACAGGAAACTTTCTGCATTTCTACAATTTCAAAAAAACTTTGTTTACTTTATTTTCATGCCACTTTTACAAATTAGGACGGTCCCTAAAGGGAGGTTTTTGGAGATTTTGTCTCAAGTTTAGCTCACTTTTGGGTACAAATTTGTCCCCAAAATATGGTTAAGTAGGTACACTCACACACACACACACACACACACTGCAGGACGAGAGTCACAGAACTGAGAGAAACACCACTAATGGAATAAAGAAATACACAAAGTAACTGTGACTCTTTTGAGTTTACGTCTCTCTGATCTTTTTGTTTCTGACTTTTTTAATCAGAATTGCAAAAAAACATGAGTTATGAGATATAAACTCAGAAAAAGCCTAAGTTGTGTGATAAAAAGTCATGTTTACCTTTTTAATTTTTTATATCCCACGGCAGAAACAAGCTTGCTTATTGACTCAATCAGTGTAATGAGCTTGGATTTCTCTTTATGGTTGACTTAGTTTATGCTTGTAAAAGTATCTAAAGAAGCCTGACCAAATGAAAGTGGGGGGAAAAGAATGAAGAGTGTGATATACAAGGTTCTTTTTGTGCCAGAAATGTCCAGTAATTACTTACTTGTTAAGAGTGATTAGGATTTGTTGACGTGCAGCTACTTTTTCAGTCTCTTTCCAAACTTTGCTATCACTATTCAGAATAATCAAGTCTCTTCAGTGCAAAAACATGGTTAATTATCTTTTATTCAGGTGAACGGGATCCTCTTTTATACACTGAAAATAAACTTTTTAAAAGTTTGAAAAGGTGCTGCTTTCATTTTGTCTAATAAAACTCAAACTTAAAATCCTGTTGTGTTGTAGTCAGTTTGACCCATAATTGCTTGAAAATTAAAAAGTTAAACCATTTATTTTGTGAATGTTTCTAATTTAGGGTCATGAATGTGCATGCAAGGTTGGAAAAGCACCTGTGAACAAATCTACATGTTTACTGTTTAGACATAACAGCATCTTTGCAAGTTACATCCAAACACAGCCTTCCATAAATGATAGAATAAGATGAATAGATATGGACTAATGTATAGCACCATGAAAGTTACTTTTGATCGGTCTAGAACTTTGATAAATCACTGAAGAACCCAGCAGAACTGGTCTAGGATGGTTCTGAAGTGTCCTGATGGATATATCACCTGCTCATCTGATGCTCTGCTATGTTTAATTCGTGTGGCTTTATGGTTATGGCTCATAAAGTGCTTTAGTTTGTGTTTAAAGTCCGCAGGAGCTGCTTATCGTTCACTCCTCAGGATGAGTCGCTGCTGTGTTCCATGAATGTGTGTGTGTGTGTGTGTGTGTGTGTAGGATGGGCTTCCTCCTCAATCAGTCCGGTCATCTTCATTCACATGGCCACACCCACTCTCACGGGTCACCGGGTCAGGGTCAGGGTCAGCGGGGTCACGGCAGTCTGGCGGTGCGAGCGGCCTTCATCCATGCTCTGGGTGATCTGGTTCAGAGCGTCGGTGTGCTCATCGCTGCGTACATCGTCAGGTTTAAGGTACGACCTGCTGAGCTCATTCTGTCTGTGTCACATGTCTGAACTGAGTGTATGATGATAATAACACGTTGCGTGTGTGTGTGTCAGCCGGAGTATAAGCTGGCCGATCCCATCTGTACATACCTGTTCTCCATACTGGTGCTGTTCAGCACATTCCAGATCATCAGAGATACCGGCATCATTCTGCTGGAGGGTGAGACACCTGTCTGTCTGTCTCTCAGTTTGTCTGTCCGTCTCTCCATCTGTCTGTCTGTCTCTCAGTCTGTCTGTCCGTCTCTCAGTCTGTCTGTCCGTCTGTCCATCTCTCAGTCTGTCCGACTCTCAGTTTGTCTGTCCGTCTCTCAATCTGTCTGTCTGTCCGTCTCTCAGTTTGTCTGTCCGTCTCTCCATCTGTCTGTCCGTCTCTCAGTCTGTCCGTCTCTCCGTCTGTCTGTCCGTCTCTCAGTCTGTCCGTCTCTCCGTCTGTCTGTCCGTCTCTCAGTCTGTCTGTCTGTCTGTCCGTCTCTCAGTCTGTCTGTCTGTCTGTCCGTCTCTCAGTTTGTCTGTCCATCTCTCCATCTGTCTGTCTGTCCGTCTCTCAGTCTGTCTGTCCATCTCTCAGTCTGTCTGTCTGTCTCTCAGTCTGTCTCTCAGTCTGTCTGTCTGTCTCTCTGTCTGTCTCTCAGTCTGTCTGTCTGTCTCTCAGTCTCTCAGTCTTTCTCTCTGTCTCTCTGTCTCTCAGTCTGTCTGTCTGTCTGTCTGTCTCTCAGTCTGTCTGTCTGTCTGTCTCTCAGTCTGTCTGTCTGTCTCTCAGTCTGTCTGTCCGTCTCTCCATCTGTCTGTCTGTCTCTCAGTCTGTCTGTCCGTCTCTCCTTCTGTCTGTCTGTCTCTCCATCTGTCTGTCCGTCTTTGTGTCTGTCTGTCTGTCTGTCTGTCTGTCTGTCTGTCTCTGTCAGTCTGTCTGTCCGTCTCTCAGTTTGTCTGTCCATCTCTCAGTCTGTCTCTCTGTCTCTCAGTCTGTCTGTCTCTCAGTCTGTCTGTCTGTCTGTCTCTCAGTCTGTCTCTCTGTCTCTCAGTCTGTCTGTCTGTCTCTCAGTCTGTCCGTCTCTCTGTCTCTCAGTCTGTCTGTCTGTCTGTCTGTCTCTCCATCTGTCTGTCCGTCTTTCTGTCTGTCTGTCTGTCTCTGTCAGTCTGTCTGTCCGTCTCTCAGTCTGTCTGTCTGTCTCTCAGTCTGTCTCCCAGTCTGTCTGTCCGTCTCTCAGTCTGTCTGTCTGTCTCTCAGTCTGTCTGTCTGTCAATCTCTCAGTCTGTCTCTCTGTCTCTCAGTCTGTCTGTCTGTCTGTCTGTCTCTCCATTTGTCTGTCTGTCTGTCTCCCAGTCTGTCTGTCCATCTCTCAGTCTGTCTGTCTGTCTCTCAGTCTGTCTGTCCATCTCTCAGTCTGTCTGTCTGTCTCTCAGTCTGTCTCTCTGTCTCTCAGTCTGTCTGTCTGTCTGTCTGTCTGTCTCTCAGTCTGTCTGTCTGTCTGTCTCTCAGTCTGTCTGTCTGTCTGTCTGTCTCTCAGTCTCTCTCTCTGTCTCTCAGTCTGTCTGTCCGTCTCTCCTTCTGTCTGTCTGTCTCTCCATCTGTCTGTCCGTCTTTCTGTCTGTCTGTCTGTCCGTCTCTGTCAGTCTGTCTGTCTGTCTGTCTCCCAGTCTGTCTGTCCATCTCTCAGTCTGTCTGTCTCTCAGTCTGTCTCTCTGTCTCTCAGTCTGTCAGTCTGTCTCTCAGTCTGTCTGTCTCTCAGTCTGTCTGTCTGTCTCTCAGTCTGTCTCTCTGTCTGTCTGTCTGTCTGTCTGTCTGTCTCTCAGTCTGTCTGTCTGTCTCTCAGTCTGTCTCTCTGTCTCTCAGTCTGTCTGTCTGTCTCTCAGTATGTCTCTTAGTCTGTCTGTCCGTCTCACCATCTGTCTGTCTGTCTGTCTGTCTCTCAATTTGTCTGTACGTCTCTCCATCTGTTTGTCTGTCTGACCCTCAGTCTGTCTGTCCGTCTCTGTTTGTCTGTCCGTCTCTCCATCTGTCTGTCTGTCCATCTCTCAGTCTGTCTGTCTGTCTGTCTCTCAGTCTGTCTGTCTGTCTCTCAGTTTGTCTGTCCGTCTCTCCATCTGTCTGTCCATTTGTCTGTCTGTTCATCCGTCTGTCCATCTGTCTGTCTGTCCGTCTGTTTCCATCTGTCTGTCTGTCTGTTTCTCAGTCTGTCTGTCCATCTGTCCATCTCTCAGTCTGTCTATACATCTCTCCATCGGTCTGTGTGTCCGTCTCTCCTTCTATCTGTCTGTCTCTCCATCTGTCTGTCCGTCTTTCTGTCTGTCCGTCTTTCCGTCTGTCCGTCTCTCAGTCTGTCTGTCCATCTTTCTGTCTGTCCGTCTCTCAGTCTGTCTGTCCATCTGTCTGTCTCTGTCCATCTTTCTGTCTGTCTCTGTCCATCCATTCATCGGTCTGTCTGTCTCTCGCAGTGTAATGTCAGTCCGGAACAGTGATGGAGTGTCTGTGTGTTGCAGGTGTTCCGCGTCACGTGGACATGTCTGGAATCAGAGCTGATCTGCTGAAGCTGCAGCATGTGGAGTGTGTGGAGGAGCTGAAGCTCTGGGCGCTGACAGCCGATAAAACCGCAGCCATCGTTCACCTGCAGCTCGGTGAGTCACTGATAGCAAACAATAATGGCAGAATCATGACACTAATAATGTCCAATTTCTTGACTGACAGCTCTCCTGTCTGTGAGAGGATTTGGGAGTAAGTGCAGAGGTGTTTCCTCCAGCCTAAAACTTATTCATTACACTTTTGGTGTGAAAGGCCCTTTACAGTTGCCAAAAATACAACTTTTGAGTTTTTTGTTATAAAAAAACAGCTCAGGTGACTCAGTAATGCAAAAGTAGCAATGCATTACTTTCCATAAAAAGTAACTAAGTAATGCAATTAGCTACTTTTTTATGGTGTATTGCATTATTGTAATGCATTACTTTAAACATAACTTTCCCCAACACTGGATATACGTATAGTTTCTGTGCGTAACGTCAGGTTGTATAACATTATACTGAGATCAGTTACCATCATGAATTTGGACTAATGTTTTGCATCTGCCTCTGCTGTGTGTTTAGTGCCGGGGATTGTGGGTAACTGGGAGGAAGTGCAGTCAAACGCGCGGCGGCTGCTGACGACGTCACATGGCGTGACACACTGCACAGTGCAGCTGCAGACGCACAGACAGGGGGCGCCACACTCCTGCACACACTGCCTCACACACAGTGCCTGAACACTGTCTGTCTCTCACTGTCTCACACACACACACACACTGACACTGACACACACAAAATGACACACTCACACTGACATGCATACACGCACAGAGGACGAGAGAGAGAGACGGGGGACCCAGCAGGGTTTTAATGATTGTCTAGCAGCTTTTTCTATAATGAATATTGACCTCATTTTGATAAAACTTTAATACTAACGTGCACACAGGAGGACCGGACCCGTTTGATTTGCGTTTGTTTTGAGAGCCGTCTGTCACTGAGGGACGACGACAGATGGAGGGACGCTTGTGTTTGTGTGTCTTGTGTGTTTTGCGTGAATCTCATGAAAACATGTCTGGGTTGCATTACAGTGACAACATTAGAAGAAAAACAGACAGTTACTTGTTTTGCTTGAGCTGAATGAAGCCTACTGCTTTTTGTTTTTTTGCAGCTTGACAGTATTTGGTTAATTTTCAATAATGTAATGTGTTTGGATTTACGTCCGAAGGGTTTTGATTCTCGTAACTGTAATTTTATTAAAATCTGCATGAATAAAAGGCAGTGCAACACATACATGATGCAGAAATACTTAACAAATTAATATTTCATTTTTCATATTAAAGTGGGAAGGTGTTTAAGTTTGCATGAAAATATGCCAGCGTGCAAAAAGCAGGCTTTATTTGATATATCTTGTGAAATATGACCTGAAATATGATCTGACTGCTCTGAAATCAGCCAAACGTGTGTGTCCTCAAAACAATAAATAATGCACGTTTGCAGAATCCCTCATTTAGTAACGGACAATCCTAGTTTGACGGGACAGACTGTAGTTTCACTCGCGTCTCACTGCAGTTTAGCACATTTCAGACATTTATAATCAATGTGTGCCAACATGATCGATTCACAAACTCAGAACAAAATGACACGAAATGTCTCTTTTTATCTTTTTATTTGATTTGTTCTTGCTTTAAGATGCAGATTGAATATGATTATTGTTTAACTGTCAGTGATTGTCTTCAGTATTTGGCTGTTATGCCTTTTTATTATTTTTATGTTTTTGTTTTTCTGTTTTCTGTTTTTGATTTTGGAAACACAATGTCAGTGGTTTGCATCAGAGTGAAGGTTCGTTCAGTCGTTTCTTTATGTTTGCAGTATTTGTTTTATGTGGGTCTGTGTGTCTGAGGGCATCAGGATGATCGATGTAAACTGACTGCTAAAGCGCTTGAAATAACTTGAAATAAATACATTTTAAATGCCTGTATTTGGCTTTCATTTGTGTTTTGTCTGGGTTCATGTTTCAGCATCATTTTCTCTTTATTTTTCTTTATTGGTGAAAGTTTGGGCAAAATTAGAAATGAACAAATGGTGAAGAGTCTTATGTGTGTGTGTATCCTGTTTGCTATTTAAAGATGTTTTCATCGGTTGTATTGTGATTTGATGACATCACGGTGAGGTGTGCTGCCGTCTCTTAGCAACAGATGTGTGAATGCTGCTGTTGCTAGGTGATGATCTGTATGGACAGTGACTTACAGTTTGAGTTTAAGTTCTGTGCGTTTCACTCAAGGACACAAAGAAAGAGCCGGATGAGATTTACTCTTAGAGTGGAATCAGACTGAAGATTAAAATTAAAAGAAAAGTCATCAAAAATTTAAATATCCTCACCCTCAGGTCATCCAAGATTAGGATGAGTTTGTTTCTTCATCAGGTTTGTAGAAATGTAGCACTGCATCAGTGTCTCATCAATGGATGCTCTGCAGTGAATGGGTGCCGTCAGAATGAGAGTCCAAACAGCTGATAAAAACATCACAAGTAATCCACAGCACTCCAGTCCATCAGTTAACATCTGGAGAAGACAAAAGATGAAACACATCCAGCATTAAGATGTTTTTAACTCAAATACATAGAGTCTATAATCCATAATAACACTTCCTCCAGTGAAAAAGTGCATCTCCTGTTGACTCTCACATCAAAATCCAGACACATATTTGTTTAGAGCTGTTTAAACACTGCTTGATCTGTGCAGATTTCTCTCCTGATTCACACCAGAACACTTTTTCACTGGAGGAAGTGTTATTATGGATTATAGACTCTATGTATTTGAGTTAAAAGCGTCTTAATGCTGGATGTGTTTCATCTTTTGTCTTTTCCAGATGTTCACTGATGGACTGGAGTGCTGTGGATTACTTGTGGATTATTGTGATGTTTTTATCAGCTGTTTGGACTCTCATTCTGACGGCACCCATTCACTGCAGTGATAAAATGCTACATTTCTCCAAATCTGATCCTAATCTCAGATGGCCCAAGGTGCTACTCATGACTAATCATTAAAATCAGATTTATAATGTGACTAGTTTTTAAAAACTAGCTACAAAGCTGAAGGCTGATGAAATACAGCAGATAAAACTCTTTTTCTTGTACGTTCATCTCCATGCTACAGTTACGGACGCGTGACGGTTAGTCGTTAGCTGTCAGTCCTCAGTTGTTTACTTCTGCTTGTTGGTTCAGAGCTTTTTCAAACACTTCCTGATCACATGATGGGCGACATCAGCTCAACACACTGAGTCACGTACACACACACACACACACACACACAGGACATGACAGACAAGTCCTAACCAGTAATAAACAGCCTTACACATGTGGCTGGAGAATGTGGGCTGATGGGAATGTTCATGATGCAGTAGATTTCATGAGGGTGTGTTTGTGTTTCTGACACAATACTGGCTGTGTTCAACACACACACACACACACTCACACACACTCATCAGCCTCTCTGTGTGAAGATCTGTGCCCTCAATGAAAGCGGCTTCTTCGGGTCAATGATCAACGATTGTTTTGTCAAACAGGAAGACGGAAGCAGGAAGCGCCGAGTCCTTTGGAGACCTCAGCAGCACTTCCTCTTCAATTATATTACAAATAAAGACTCGCTGAACTGTCAGCAGGTTTGATTTATTCTCTTGTTGTTGTTCTGGCAGAAGGAAATGAGACGAGACTGATCAATGGCTGATCTGAAACCACGTGAGATTAATTCATCTGCAAATGAACAAGACTGCATGAAGGGAAGACGGATTCATTTTTAATTCATATCATACATTTATTTAAGTTTATAACCAGTACACACAGTTAAAGGCACAGTACATGTTTAAAGTACAATCCAGTGCATGTAAACACAGAGTTCAGATCAGAGGAGATCACTTGGTCAGTTTCTTCACCAGCTCCAGCTCCTCCACTGGTTTCCACTGCTGGTTAATGGTTATGAGCTGAACGGAGACACAAACAACCTGTTAATGTTCCTCTAGAGTTTATCTGAGCTTTAACATACTTGAAATGTTTGAAGTCATCATGGAATTCACAGAGCATCTCCACGGGTCTCAAAGGTCACGTATCTGAACTCTATTCTTTTGTTTACGATCTACATGTATGCAGTATAAAACAATGATTAAATAGATATTTGACTGCTGGTTACACTATCATCATAACCCATCCGTCTATGAATGAAGAGCGCTTCTCACCTTCTGAGGTGTTGATGGATCTAATGTCTCCCATGGCTCTGGGTTTCTGGTCTTGTTTAAACTATAAAAATCAAGAGATTTTATCAATGCACAGCTTTTGTAATATACATGAAATACTTCCTCAGACAGTTTCATTATGTGTGTTAAATTTAAAACTTTAAATTCCTCAACAATAACTAGTAATACTCACTTCAGAATAATACAGGAAGGAGACTGCTTATTATTAACCCCATGAATAACTAAAATCTTATTATTAAACCCGTAATAAAGCTAAGTCTCTCACATGACATCCGGTTTGGTCAGTAAGAAGTAAATCGAAGCGGTTGCTGCTCCAAGTGCAGCACATCCAACAAACCCAATCAGAGGAATCAGCTGGGAAAATCAAAAGTAAAAAATACATTAAACAGAGGTATGATGATGATGATGATGCTGCTGATGATGAGAAGTCTTCCTCACCTCCTTCCTCTTCTTGAGCATTTGTAGAAATCCTCCATACATCTTTCACCTGCTACAAGGAAGTTTCCTAAAAAATAAATTCAAAAGGATTCCATTTAGAATGAGACACAGTTTGAGAGTCAAATAAACATCAGACATGAGTAAAAGAGTCGTGATGAGGATGATGAGGATGAGGATGATGAGGATGAGAGAGAACAGACCTGCTGAAGTTGCGCTGTAGATTCAGCATCATTCTGCCTGTGTCGCACTTATATCACAAAGGAGACGCGTTTATTGGCACGTACACACACACACACACACACACACACACACACACACACACACACACACACACACACCCATCACCATCACGCGCTTCACCTTCAAACTGAAACTATGAGCGCATCTGTGCTCTTAGCGCCCTCTGCTGGACTCAAACTCTATACATTCTTATAGTGACTAGGTCTGTGCACAGTACATACACTAGAAATAACAAGTGCATTATATATATATATATATATATATATATATATATATATATATATATATATATATATATATATATGAATATCCAAGCTTGATCGTTTTATCGTAGCAGCGCGTCTAACAATGACTTTTTCACTGATGCTGCGTTGTGAAGGTCGTCACGAATCATAACAATGTTTTTATCACACATCACCTTATTTAAATATTAATCAAATTGGTCCCAGGATAATTCTGAAAGAATACTCTGCTGTAATAACGAACACAACTTTCATGCGCATCTAATTGAACCGCACACTCTTATTGCAGTGTTGTTTTTCTATTTTGTGGATATTTCAGCTAACATTTGATTTGTTAAACAACATCAATTTAAAATTAAAGTTTGTCCGCGGCTCAGGATGCTGTTCCAAATCCTGCTGCACCACACAGTGCCACTTACATTTTTATTTATTTTTTTACCATTAAATCACATTATATTTGTCCCAAATTATTGTTAATGTTCATAATGACTTTATCCTAGACTGGAAGATTGTGTATCTTGAACTCACAATCTTTTTCTGTCAGTATGCTTTGTATAGGGAGCTAATAATAGCCATAGATTGCGCTTTCTCTTTCCGTTTGCTCTGTTTTGTCAAACACCTTCAAAAAACCTCAAACTCATCGATGCAACTTTGTTAAATCCTGAAGTGAACTTCTGTATTAACTGTTTTGGACTGCTCTCTTGAACTGAGTTGTTCTTTACATGTTTGATCAAAATTATTGCTAGGGACAGTTTGGCACTCGTTGGATATTGGTAGGGACACGTCCCTGGTGCCCACCCCCCCCCTCCCCCAATTCTACACCCCTGCAATATCTTGATAATGTCTCACAGTCACAGTTCAGAGCTGGACTTACATTTAGTTTTAGTTTACATTATATAAACATCATCCAGGGGTGCGTTTCCTGTACAACTACATAACTCGCAGATTAACCACCATAGTGCGATGCATCGTTATGGAAACAAACTAGCTAGTCACGACTGTTTCCCGAAACCATGCACCTGTTGGTAACTACGTTGCTTTGAGCTGTCGTTCTTCTTCTTCTTCAGTCTAATGGCTGACTGGAGCCATGAGCACATACCGCCACCTACAGTAATATGGTTTTATTTTGTCTTTTCTTCGACTCGAATTCCTACGCTTTTGAAATGACGTTACGTAGGAGTTGAGTAATAACGAATCATTAATTTGTTCTGCAATACATTATATATATATACACACACACATATACACACACACTCATTTGTAGAGAATATTCTATATTCTTTGGCGGAGGGGAATATGCCACCGCCTTGTGGGGGAGATATAGCACTTAATCTAAGGAAGACTGAGTGAGAAACAGGATCCTAGTCCCCCCACCCAATGCTTTTAGTCTTTGTACAAGGGTCTCTTGTATGTGGTGCCCGTTGTGTTGCAATGTGGAAATGCTAAAGATGTGGTGAGGTGGGCTTCAGGATTTATATAGTACACAGCAGCCACCTGAAGTGTGTGTGTGCAGGAAACTCAGGAAATAAAGATAACTGACTGCAAACCCCGCCCTCCCCAGATCTAACAGAACAGGTAAGACGCCCCCACTCCTTAGTATAAGTGAGTCAAAACCGGTTTCAACTTAAATATATTGACATTTATTTAAGTTAATGGAACTATGATTCCTTCGTTTTTTTAAAGGAGTGAATAAAATTTGAATGTAATCAACAGAGAAGGAAATAAAAATGTAGAAAACAATAAAGACAGTAAATTAACAACTCTGTAACTGTCTCAGTTGAGTTTTGTACAACAAATGACAATCAGTGTCCCTTCTGTTTTATCCACAGGGCAAAGGGTTTCACCTTAACAATCTGCTCACTCAGATTCTTCAACAAAAAAATTCACGTCAGAATTCACTTCAGTTCGTTTCTTTAAAAGAAACGAAAAACAAAAGTTCTCTTTCATTCAGTTCAAGAATTCAAAAGTTTTCTTCCATGAATAGGACAAAAAAAGAGAAAGATTATTTCCAGTCCATTCACAAATTCACGAGTCAAAAAGCCCCTCCAAGTGCAAGAAAAATTAAATATATGAATTCCCTTGCAGGATAATTCACTTGTACACAGTTCAGTTCTTACAATCACAGGAGAGAAAACAATGGCTTGCTTACCAGCATACAGAATCAAATGAAGTAAATAATGTGCATCACCACTCTTTGGTTGAGGATGAGACGCAGAATGAAGTCCTATGGATGGCAGGGTAATGTTTTTTCACTCTTTGACTCTCAGCAATCGTTACCCTTCTTCGTGGTCCTGACTGCTTCAACACGATCCAACGAGGGCTCAATCCCCAGCTGACGGAGATCAGATTGGAAGACGAACAATACACAGCACCTCTCGACGCTTCAGCGAACTCTTCTAGTACACTAAGCAACTGCATCCATCATTATTTACATTCGTTTGAATAAAAACAACTGGACGTGAAACAGAACAAATGCAGTTTTAACTGTTAAGCGCGATCAGGCCCACTTCTTCCGCTTCACGTGCGAACACGTCATAAAAACTATCCCGACACGTTCAATAACAGTCATCAAATGGCCGGCGACTCCGAAACAATGCTGTGGGACTGTAATGCAGGTCGCGGGTCTAACGGGTCCATTCAGCAACTCAGTCCTGAAAAATAAAGAACAGAGAATAGCAGGTAAATATTTTTTCACAAAAGAAAACATCAAGTACAACAATGAAACGCTTTCAATTAGTAAGATTGAAAAACCTTCACCTTAAAAGAAACTTCCAAACCTTCTGGTTGGCATAAGCTTATTTCAAGACATAGTCAGTCCTATACCTAACAGGTAAAGTACCTCTGTTCAAACGTTGCGAACGTCTAGGTTCAGGAATACTTTCATTTTCACTTTCAGCTTCAGAACCACCTGAATTCACGGACTCGAGTACAGACTGATCTACCATCAGCTGACATTTCATGGACATAGTCCCTGATACCTGTCTCTGATTCATCCCCACCTTCCCTTCTACCTTGTGTGTCTGTGAGGGTAGCAGGTGCAAATGTAACAACAGGGACTGCAAGAACATCAGGGTCTTCTGAATCAGTGTAAGACATGGGTTCCCAATGGTCTTGTATCTTATTCCTTCCCCTATGAGAATGGTTGCATAACAGAACATGGTCACCAGGTCTCATAAGTGCACCATGCGATCTCCGATCATAGGCTCTTTTTCTTCGCCTTGAAGCCTCCTGTGCTGCCGAGTTGGCTACTTCGACAGCTGTCTTCAATCTGTCATGATGGTTTTTCACCCAGTCATCAAGATTGTCAGCTCTACTGTCCTCCAAGTCTCTCCCATTAAGGATATCCATCAGCATTCTAGAATCCCTTCCAAACATTAAATAGAATGCCGAATAGCCAGTTGAAGTACGGATTCGGCTATTGTATGGCATAGCCAACTCGGGTAGATACTGTTTCCAATTCCTTTTCTTTTCCGGGGGTAACATCCTTAGCATATCATGCATGGTTCTATTAAACCTTTCACACTGGGAGTTACCCTGCGGGTGATAAGGAGTTGTGCGACTCTTTCCGATTCTATAGACTTTACACAGTTCTTTGATGACATTTGCTTCGAAACACCGACCTTGGTCGGAATGTAGTCGTGCAGGACAGCCATAGTGGACAAACCAATGCTGCACCAGGGCTTTTGCAGTGGTGTGGGCAGTCTGATTTCTGGTTGGCACTGCTACTGTGAAACAAGTAAACATGTCAGTTAAGACAAAGACATTTTCATATCCTCCCACAGATTCCTCCAAGACTGTATAATCCATAACAAGGACTTCCAGCAGGGCAGATACATTAGTGCATGTCATTGGGGCTCATATTTTAGGAAAAACTTCTTTCGCGAGGGCACATCTCTTGCATTCCTGAATCCAGTTTTGAATGTCCTTACTCATTGTTGGCCAGTAATAGCTCCGTCTCATGCGCTCCAGCGTGCTTCTTTCTCCAAAATGGCCACAATGATCATGCTGACTCTCGTACACTTTGTAATGCAAGGGTTCTGGAACCACTAATTGACAAATTTCTTCTCCGTCCCAGGGATCAAAGATAGTACGGAACATCACTCCTTTTTTAAGCTTGAGTCATGCGAATTGTCTAGCAAGCTTTTTTTAACTCAACATCCATGTTGCGTTGCTGGACCAGACTCAGGTTCTTGTTGGTTAGTACAGCACGGTATATAGGAGCTATATGAGGGTCGCTCTTTTGTTGCTCTTCTATATCACTCCAGCTATATCCAGGGACTTTCTTTGTCACCAATACCTGGACCGATGCTTGTACTCTCTGCTGCTTTTTGGCGACTGGCCATAAACATGCACGCACTTCATCTGAATTCATCTTAATGAAGTCTTTAACAGAGTCCTTTTGCTTAGACTCCTCACCAGATGGAATCCTTGATAACACATCTGCATTTGTGTTTTGTCATCCTGGTTTGTAGTAGACTTCAAAATCAAACTCCGACAACTGAGCTATCCACCGTTGTTCAACCGCTCCTAAATTTGCGGTCGCCAAGTAACGCAAAGGGTTGTGATCGGTTATCACAGAGAACTTGGAGTAGATCAAGTATTCTTTGAACTTTTCAGTTACAGACCATTTTATGGCAAGTAGCTCCAGCTTGAAAGCACTGTAGTTTCGGTCATTCTTTTCTGATCCACGAAGACCCCGACTTGCATACGCGATCACACGCTCAACCCCTCCTTGACGTTGACTTAACACCGCCCTAAGACCATGCAGGCTTCCATCAGTTGTGAGTACGAAAGACTAACTGAAATCCGGGTATGCGAGAACTGGCGGAGACATTAAACACTGCTTGAGTTTGTCAAATGCAGTTTGACACTCTGTTGTCCAGTTAAGAGGTTCAACGATTTTCTCTTTCCCTCCTTTACCAACCAGGGCATGAAGGGGCCGGGCTAACTGAGCAAAACCAGGAACAAACCTCCTGTAATAACTCATGAATCCAAGGACTTGTCTTAACTCCTTGACATTTGTGGGTGCAGGCCAGGATTCCAGCGACCGAGTTTTCTCTCCATCCACCTTTATTCCCCGGGAGGAAATTAGGTGACTCAAGAATTTCACTTCGGGTTTCAAAAGGAAACACTTGCTGGGTTTCAGTTTCAAACCATGCTGTCTCAACCGGTTGAACACTATTTCCAGTATTTGACAATGGTTTTCGAAGTCTTTTGAGAAGATAATAATGTCATCCAGGTAGATGAGCAGTATGTCAAATGTTAGATCACCGAGCACCACCCCCATCAGACGCTGAAAAGTTGCAGGTGCATTGCAAAGTCCGAATGGCATCCTGGTCCATTCAAACAGTCCAAAGGGAGTGGTGACCGCTGTCTTTGTTCTATCCTCCTCACTCATCGCTACTTGGAAATACCCGGAGGTAAGATCAAGGGTGGAGAATAGCTGTGCATTTCCCAAGGCATCCAGTGATTCCTCCATATGAGGGAGAGGATAAGCATCTTTGCAGGTCACTTTATTCAACCTTCTGTAGTTGCAGCAAAAGCGTACGCTGCCATCCTTCTTAATCACGATCACAGCTGGAGATGCCCACGGACTACAGCTTTCTCTAAGAATACCTTGAGATACCAAATCTTGAACATGCTTTTTCACTTCCTGAAACACCTGAGGTGGGATTCTGCGACGTCTTTGCTTAATGGGAGGAGCATCTCCTGTTGGGACACTATGTGTGACAGCAGTTGTATAACCGAAGTCACAATCGTTCTTCGAAAACACATCACTGTGCTTAGCCAGTAAGTTCTGTAGTTTGCAACGTTGTGTTTCTGTGAGGTTCTCTAGATTAATCTGCACTGGAACTGGCAGCTGTTCTGTGGTGCTTACCTCCACCTTCACCTGACGTTGCTGCAGAGTCTTAACATGCAAAGCATCCTCTTTCTCCTCAAACTCGACAAGCACTTTTGGCAGACCTTCCTGTGGCTTGGACAGCGCTGCGATCCTACATCGTGGTGGGAGCTTTACGGGCTTTTCACTAGAATTTAACACTCTGACTGGGACATTACCATCGGCTGTCTTAGCGAGCACATTAGCAATCAGAACACTGTTAGGCAAGCTGACATTTGACGAGGCCTCCACCAACACTTGGCAGCTCACTTTTGGTGGTATTCTGCAGCGGCCTTCCAAAACACGTTCACTGAATGGTGGAATAGTTATTGCTTGCTTCCCAGCAACCTTAACAAAGCCAATCTTGTCACCACAGCTCAGTGCCTCAGTCTGCATCTTAATGTTAGCCAACACTCGCTGGACCTTTGCCTCCTTGAAACCATGACTATACCTGTCCATCTTCTTCATGTCTTTAGTGGTCATGAATAGATCCTTAACTTCACTCAACACATTCATCCGAATAATGCCAGGCAATCCTTTCAACTCTGTCCCATTGGAATCGCTCTCTTTGATCACAAACACACTTTTCATGCAACGTCTTCCCCAAACACTCTATGTCTGCTTCCAGACATCCAATGATGGGAATGTCTAGGCCATTTGCTGCTGTAAGTCGGACAAAGTTGGTAGACGACAGCACAACTTCTCCAAAGTGATTCTTTAAATGTGACTCAGTGATAGTAGTCACTTCTGACCCAGTGTCCAAGAGGCAGATAGTTCTGATTCCCGCAATTTTCACTTCAATGGTTATGCAATCTCCAAAAGCACTTTCACAGAGTGACTTGGAAACATTCTCTGTATCACAGTCTGCAGTATGACTTCTAATAACGGATGGACCTGGGCTCTCTAGCACTGAAGTGTCTCGGTCAGCTGTCTTTTCTATCTCTGCTGTGTAAGGTTGCACTCTACTAGAGTTTTCTTTGCTCTGAAGACAACGTCGGCTTGTGTGCCCTGGCTTACGACACGTATAGCAGATGTATCTTCCTTCACTATCTTTTAAAGGTGCACCTTTTGCCTTGTTTTCCTTCACTACAGGTTTCACTTTTTCTTTGCTGTTCACCATCTGAAACAGTCCTTTATTTCTGGCAGCTATCTGTTGAATAGCTTCATGGAGTGACTCCAGGGTGAGAGAGGCTGAAGAGCTCTCTGTTGCAGTGGTAGCATGAACGACACCATGTGAACGAGTACTGGTTCTCAGATTGCTTGGAACTTGCACCTCCTCTTCTTCAGACCAAGTAATAGCTCCCTACATAAGCTGGATGAATGTCAGGTCCTTCTCAGCTTTAACTCTCCTCTTCATTTCATGCCGTAGCGAATCGTCTTTGAGGCCTAACACAAGCTGTTCCTTCAAAAAGCCATCAGCATCAGGAACTCTAGATGGCTCTCGACTCTGGATGATACTCAGCTTCTCCTGCAAGTCATAAGCATAAGAACGGATGGTTTCTCCAGGCATTTGTTTGCGGTCATAAAACTCTTTCGGTCTACTGCCTATTGGAAGTTTGTCCCCATAAGTCTGATCCAAAGCATCGAAAATCTCATCCACTGACTTTTCCTTTCCGTTGAGCGTGAACTTGACTGTCATCTTAGCCTCATCTTTTAAATACTGCTTAACAAACTCAATTCTGTCTTCTTCAGGAATTTTCATCCCCTTGAAGGCGGACTTCATTGAACTTATCCATTCTTCTATACTCAACTCACCAGGCTTGGAACGACATCCGGTGAACTCTGGAAGCTTATGAACCATGGGATGTAAACAGTAGATGGTGCTCTCTGAGCGGCAGCCTGCTGTTCAATAACAGTTTTAGCAAGGGAAAGTGCCTCTCTCTGTTCGGCTCTGGCTTGCTCTAACAGGCCTGTCTGCTCAAGAATTAAAGAAACAGTTTGAAGAGATGCAAAGGCGGTTTCCTTTGCATCTCTTCAAACTGTTTCTTTAATTTTTCCAGTTCAGCCGTAGCGTCAGCTCTAGGACCAGGAACTTGCACTGAATCAGGAACCAGGAATTTATCCCGTGACGCCAATATGTGGCGGAGGGGAATATGCCACTGCCTTGTGGGGGAGATATAGCACTTAATCTAAGGAAGACTGAGTGAGAAACAGGATCCTAGTCCCCCCACCCAATGCTTTTAGTCTTTGTACAAGGGTCTCTTGTATGTGGTGCCCGTTGTGTTGCAATGTGGAAATGCTAAAGATGTGGTGAGGTGGGCTTCAGGATTTATATAGTACACAGCAGCCACCTGAAGTGTGTGTGTGCAGGAAACTCAGGAAATAAAGATAACTGACTGCAAACCCCGCCCTCCCCAGATCTAACAGAACAGGTAAGACGCCCCCACTCCTTAGTATAAGTGAGTCAAAACCGGTTTCAACTTAAATATATTGACATTTATTTAAGTTAATGGAACTATGATTCCTTCGTTTTTTTAAAGGAGTGAATAAAATTTGAATGTAATCAACAGAGAAGGAAATAAAAATGTAGAAAACAATAAAGACAGTAAATTAACAACTCTGTAACTGTCTCAGTTGAGTTTTGTACAACAAATGACAATCAGTGTCCCTTCTGTTTTATCCACAGGGCAAAGGGTTTCACCTTAACAATCTGCTCACTCAGATTCTTCAACAAAAAAATTCACGTCAGAATTCACTTCAGTTCGTTTCTTTAAAAGAAATGAAAAACAAAAGTTCTCTTTCATTCAGTTCAAGAATTCAAAAGTTTTCTTCCATGAATAGGACAAAAAAAGAGAAAGATTATTTCCAGTCCATTCACAAATTCACGAGTCAAAAAGCTCCTCCAAGTGCAAGAAAAATTAAATATATGAATTCCCTTGCAGGATAATTCACTTGTACACAGTTCAGTTCTTACAATCACAGGAGAGAAAACAATGGCTTGCTTACCAGCATACAGAATCAAATGAAGTAAATAATGTGAATCACCACTCTTTGGTTGAGGATGAGACGCAGAATGAAGTCCTATGGATGGCAGGGTAATGTTTCTTCACTCTTTGACTCTCAGCGATCATTACCCTTCTTCGTGGTCCTGACTGCTTCAACACGATCCAATGAGGGCTCAATCCCCAGCTGACGGAGATCAGATTGGAAGACGAACAATACACAGCACCTCTCGACGCTTCAGCGAACTCTTCTAGTACACTAAGCAACTGCATCCATCGTTATTTAAATTTGTTTGAACAAAAACAACTGGACACGAAACAGAACAAACGCAGTTTTGCCACACAGCCGCATAACTGTTAAGCACGATCAGGCCCACTTCTTCCACTTCACGTGCGAACACGTCATAAAAACTATCCCGACACGTTCAATAACAGTCATCAAACGTCTGGCGACTCCGATACAACGCTGTGCGACTGTAATGCAGGTCGCGGGTCTAAGGCACCCTATTAGTGTCATAAAATTACCCAAAGACCTTCTTCAGCTCGCAGCTGCTCAGATCCACAGCCTCCATGAGCTCAGGTGCTACTACAGCATCAACATGGCGGAGCCCATGTCCAAAATCAAGATAAAAGTCTACACGTAATAGAAAATGTAGATCCCCTACAATTCTAATTCTGTAAAAACAACAAAATCACTCACTTATTTATAGGTACATTTTTGTTACTTTATTTGTGTACATCCATTTAAAATACTGTGATTTGAGTGTTAACATTTAATATAAGTGAAAACTTAACTGTTTTACCAATATTGTTATATGAGAAATAAGCGTTTATGTATGTTTTATAATACTCATTTGACAAACTCACCTCTTCTTCGCACAAACGAAATGAAGGCTGCATTCCAATCGGCATGATTAATCCTTTCAGAGGGCACTTCGAAGGGACAATAATTGCGAGGGCCATGCTGCTATATAGTTTCAAACTGAATTTGTGATAAATAAAAAATATTTAAAGGTGAATTAGGTAAGATCTACGCACCACAACTTTCTTCCAAATCACTCAAAGTGGATGGTGAAATCTTCGAAAGGAATAGGGCATAGGGTCGATAACTCTGAATAGAACACAGCCCAGGTGCGGCGCAATCAACGACGTCGACACAGCAAACTAACAACTAACTACGCCTCTAACCACAGGTGAAGAGCTGTCGTTCCAACGACACAAGTTTGCGAATTTTCATTTGAACTATGGTTTCGGGAAACAACGAATCGTTGAACTACGTTGGTAAGGACGGAACTTGCGACCATAGTTGGATAACGATGCTTTTGGGAAATGCACCCTAGATGAGATTTGCTATAACTACTTATGGCTTTGTGAGTATATGTTTATAGCTAAATCTGGATATACAGATATAGCCATTGGATTTGTGCTGATATTGAGTATTATGAAATCTATTTTGGCTTTGATTTATAACATTTTGGTGTCACAACAAACTAATTATTACTGATGTGAATCACATGAATAAAATGATGCAATGTTTGTTCCTCTAAGCAGTTTCATCAAGTCTTTAATTGTTTTAATACATAATATGTCTACTTTAGTCTGAAATCAAATCATAGTTGAGAAATCTGACCAAGAGTAACCCGAGAGAATCCTGAAACACGGGTCACACATGTGTGCGTGTCTTGTCTCCACATGCGATCTTCCTGCAGCATTGTATTCTTTTCTCAGCCTTGGTGGTATGTAACACTGCAAGTTGTCATAGATAATTTTGTCTCTTAGCCCAACCTTCTGCTATTTACATAGGGATTGTGTTGATTATTCCAAATCAAAGTTGGACTTGTAACCTGAAGGTCGCAGGTTCGAGTCTCGGTGCTGGCGTTGAAGGTGGGGGGGAGTGAATGAACAGTGCTCTCTTCCACCCTCAATACCCATGACTGAAGTGCCCTTGAGCAAGGCACTGAGCCCCCAGTTGCTCCCCGGGCGCTGGATATATAACTGCTTGACTTGACTGATTACAAAGTGGGTTAGTGTATATGTAGCTATTTTAAGGTTTGCGGACTGGGTCCAAGGAAGGTATCCGATGCTGGCTGAAGGTTTCCTTCATGTTCAGACTTTTCAGCACGTAGAGTTATAAAATGTAGGTAAAAACTCAAATCTGACTCCATTTTATTATCTAATCTGACTCCATTTTAGTATGACCTCGAATTTAGGTTGAAAGGCAAATTGGTTGTTTGTCTGTCTCTAATTATTCTTCTTCTGGCATTTGATTATTCTAATTTAACTGTTTACTTTATATTTGCTCGTTCATTAGGAATCTATGTCGCTTAGGGTGCCTCTTGATTGACTCCGCATCTGCTCTGAACCTGATTCATCAAGACCTCATCAAAAAATTCAACATTCCCACGCAACCTTGTGATCCCTGACTCAAAGTTCATGCTGTTAACAACAAACCCATTGGAATTGTTATCACCCAGCAAACCCTGCCCATATAATTGCAAGTAGGACTGTTTCACTGAGAAACCATCTCTTTCTACGTAATTGATTCCCCGTGCCATGAAGTAATCCTGGGTTACCCATGGTCTGTTCACAACCCAGCCGTCTCTTGGCATCATGGTGAGATTATACAATGGCCACAATTCTGCTTTTCCTACTGTCTGTACCCCAAAGTTACCAAGACTTGTCTCTCTACAAGTATTGAAAGCCCAGATGCGAGATCAGTCACCATTCCATTGTGCAACCAGTAGTATCAAGAAGTCTTCAGCAAGATTAAACCCACCCGGCTTCCGCTTCATCGTTCCTGGGATTGCGCCATAGACCTCCTACCCAACTCGATGCTGCCCAAGAGTAAGATCTACCCCTTATCACAACCAGAAGCCCAGGCAATGGAGGAATACATAGAAGAAGCTCTCAGTTCTGGTTTCATTTGCCCATCGACTTCTCCAGCAGCAGCTGGCTTCTTTTTTGTGGAAAAGAAAGATGGAGGACTTCAGCCTTGCATAGACTACCGTGGTTTAAACAATGTCACAGTTAAATTCCGCTACCCACTCCCCCTAGTGCCCGCTGCTCTAGAGCAACTCCACCAACTCCACAATTTACACCAAGCTAGACCTCCGGAGTGCCTATAACCTCATCAGAATCAGAGAGGGTGATGAATGGAAAACAGCCTTTGTGACCACTAGGGGCCACTATGAATACCAGGTCATGCCGTATGGGTTAGCAAATGCATCAGCCGTATTTCAATCCTTCATCAATGAGATCTTCAGAGACATCTTGAACAAGTATGTCATCGCATATATTGAGGATATACTTATCTACTTCAAGTCAAAGGAGGAACATCAAGATCATGTCAAAACTGTGCTATCCAGACTGTTAAAGAACCAACTATATGTTAAAGCTGAGAAGTGTGAGTTCCATGTCAAGCAAACTTCCTTCCTGGGGTATAACATCAGCCATCAAGGTGTAGAAATGGATGGTTTAAAGATTTCGGCAGTCACTGAATGGCCCCAATCTACCACAATCAAGGAACTTCAGCGCTTCTTAGGATTTGCCAACTTCTATCGACGCTTTATCCATAATTATAGCATGATAGCTGCACCACTGACATCCCTGCTGAAAGGTAAACCTTCAAAGTTACAATGGTCTGAAAGTGCCACTCTAGCCTTCACCAAACTCAAAGAAAGTTTCACTACCGCGCCTATTCTCAAGCATCCTGAAATTGGCAGGTATCTACGGTCATACTGTAGTCGTGAACAGCATTGTTGGTCAGAATTTCTACCGTGGGCAGAGTATGCGCAGAACTCGTTAAGGCATTCTTCGACTGGTCTCACCCCATTTCAGTGTGTGCTTGGATACCAACCCCCTATGTTCCCATGGTCAGGAGAACCATCAGTAGTACCTGCAGTAGATGACTGGTAGTGAGAGGGTGTGGGACAGTGCTCATGTACGTCTGCAGAGGGCGGTCAGGAACCAGGAGATTCAGGCCAATAGGCAGCGTTGCCCACACCCTCCCTACCAACCTGGACAGAGGGTCTGGCTCTCTACACGGGACCTCAAGCTGCGGCTACCAAGCAGGAAGCTCACCCCAAGGTATGTAGGCCTATTTAAAATCCTAAAGCAGATTAATGAGGTCATATACCAGTTGGAGCTTCCTGGTAATTATCATGTCTCTCCATCCTTCCATGTTTCCCTCCTGAAACCGGTCCACCCGAGTGCTGACCCCAACGTCGAGAATCAGGAGCCACCTCCGCCGCTGGACACTGATGGATCTCCGGCATATGCGGTGAGGGAGTTGTTGGACTCCAGATGGAGAGGGGGTCGGCTCCAATACTTGGTGGACTGGGAGGGTTACGGAACTGAGGAGAGATCTTGGGTAGCTGCACATGACATCTTGGATCCTTCGCTCATCGAGGACTTTCATCAAGCCAGACCCGATCGTCCAGCACCACGACCATGGGGACGTCCTCGTCAAGCGCCAGGAGTCACTCTTGGGGGGGGGGGGCTCTCCTGAGTACTGACTGTGTACCGCTCCCTCTGCTTCTACATTCATTTCCTGTTTGAACAGTATATAACAAGAGTCTGTGTGTTTGCTCCTTGTGAAGTTTTGCCAGTTCTCCTGCTTTACTGAGTGTTTACCCCTATTGTCTTGACTATTGTGCATATGACCATTGCCTGCCTTGTTCTGTTTCTCGTTCTCGGATTCTCCTTTGCTTTGACGACCGATTGGACTGCCTTACTGTTTATGAACTTTGCCTGTCTTCGTATTTTTGCTTTCTGCCTACTGATCTGGATTTGGTCACTGTGGATTTTAATAAACATCTGCACATGGATCCAAACACGGCCTCAGCCTCGTTACACCAAAACAATAATCAGCGGTTATGCTAGAACTCTTTGTCTAGCCCAGACAGTTATATAACTACGTACAGCTTAACTAAAGCCTAGACAATAATCAGTGGTTATGCTAGTACTGTGAAGTATGTTTAAGTATATTTGTCTAGCCCCCGATAGTCAAAATAACTACGTACAACTTGAATAAAACTCAAACAATAGTCAGCGGTTATGCCTTTTATATTCATGCCATATTTTAAATTGTAAAGGCTTGTCTGCCTCTGTGTTTAAAATTTATGCCATCGATCTGTGACTAGTCGTGCAAATGTGTGTTACAGTGTTGTTCCATGAGTTTGCAGACAGTTGCAAATAGTATACATGTTGTGTATCTCTTTCAGCATGGGATTAATTCTATTGTCCTGTGTGTGTGAGGCTATGTGGCTTTTCAGTGTGAAGATGGACAATAGATCTTTAGTGGAGTACCACGTTTGTAATCTAAGCCATCATTGTCTTCTGTGAAGTGTAGTGTTCAGACTGTATAGTCTAGTTGAGGTGATGCAATGGTGGAGGTGTGTGTTCTGTGCTCATGTCTGGGAGATGGACAGAGTCTAATCTATAGCAATCTGTGTTGCAAAAATTTAGTTCCGGTGCTAATCCAGGAGGCCATATAGATATTTGTGTAGTAATGTTCTACTGTGAGGTGTGAATGGCCCCTTCAAGTGTCTTCACATCCATCTCCCGCTTTTCAGGTTACGTTATAAGAATTCTGCTGTCTTGGCTTGATGCAGATGGGACCAGGCGCCTTCCTGGTATCTGTCCTCCAAAGAATTGCAGTGGTCAACCTGAGACAGAAACAAATACAAAGAGAACCACAGTTAATTTTGAACTTCTCATCAGTTTGACGTTCAGGCATGTGGAATTATTTTAACTACATTCATCATCATGTATTGTAATTTTAATTCCAGATGTCACATGAAAATGAGTTCCGTTGGTCCGATCTGAATCACTGCTACTGTTTTTAGTGCAGTCTTGAGTATGTGACACCTGATGTTGCAGTCCAGTTTTCACTGTCTGCTGTGTCATGAGCATTAGAGACCCCAGTTCTGCTGGGGAAATTTTCTAGATTAATTGGTGTTTTTATCACCCATGTTGTCATGAACTCCAATGGACCATTGTCCATGGCTTTAGTTGCAGTTGCTCTCATTACAGTCAGATCTGTGGGCAGAAATGTGTTCACCAGTTTCGGTGTTGTTTTATGATGTTGTTCACACATGCAGATCTCTGTGGCACATAAAGACTTCTTGTATTTTGGCCTGATGTTTAGTATTTTTACACCCTCCTTTCATTATTTTTCAAGTCAATTTAAAAGATCAATGGTGTTTTGTGGCTGCATTCGACTTTGGCTTTGTGTAAATACAGTCATGCTCCAAACAAAGGAAAAGAAGTTTCATTTACATCACACTGTAATGTAAATTTGGTCCTGTTGCTGTAACAGGTAACCAGCCTCTGAATGTTTGTATTTTTATTTTTTAATGAACAAGATTAGGTGCAAATTCAGAGCTTCTGAATTCTGTATTGAAATTTGGATGTTTCAATTTCCAATTAATGTTAGCCACACTCTATGATCAGATACAATTTTTAATTGCTGCTCCTCAGCGAAAGATGAATTGGTTTAATATCGCTTGTGCCACACTATTGAAATGAAAACAAACCTCCTCCCTTTTGGGCACTGGGTAGCAGACCAATGAAATTTAATTGTAAGGGTTAGCAAATCACATTTCTCCATGTAATGCCATGCTTGACGATTATAATATAATGTATATTATAATTTGATTTATAATATAATTATATTATATTAAAATAGTATATATTAAATAGTTGTCAATATGTTCGTCTTGGAGAAGACCTTGTGATTTGGCCATGTAGTCACAGTAGTACACACATGTACATTGTATGCACAACAACTAGTTCTTCTTAAAGCCAATGAGAGACTCTGAAGTTGTTAACATCCAATTACTGCAAGCTGTCACAAATTGCATTCTCAAGTCAATTCATTTGAATATGAAATGGTGTTGCACAATCACTGTTTTTAGGTCTCAAAGGATTGTTTATTTAATATAGTCTGTTTAAAGACTATATGAAGGCAGTAGCCATTTGCTTGATATTGTCACAGTCATGGACTCCTATTATCCTGTTTCTTTTGAGTTTTCCTTATTTGGTCATTTTCCTTTTCTTGTTTAGTTAATTGATTACTCCCCACCTGTTTCTGTTCTCCTGATTACTTCCTTTGTGTTTATAAGCCCGGTCTGTTTAGCTCTAGTTTTGTTAGTCTTTAAAGTAATTTAGTGTAAAATTGAGTTTTGTATGTGTTTGGTTTCCGCATCATCATCATCATCATCATCATCATCATCATCATCATCATCATCATCATCATCATCAAAACCTCCCTCTTTGGATTTTCGTCTTGCACCCTTCATCTAAAGATACGCACTTGTTACAGATATAAGGTGTGATATGTTTAATTGTGTGTTACTATTTGGCCATAAACACCTCCCATTCAACAGGGAGAAAAAAACATGAGTCTTCTGAGTGGGTTTACCCTTAGACTCAGCTTTGAGCCACTCTCAGAAACAAAGCCATTTGTTTATAAAATCATCACTTTCAATCTGTGTATCAGTTTCAGAATTTTTTTTTTTTTTTAGTTTTTCATCTGTTGTTTGAATGCAGTCAAGAGGAGTTCTGCTTTGTAGTAGTTAGTCCTTAAGTGCTTAGGTATCATTTTGGCCTCAATGAAGGTTTCTTTGAAGCTCTTTTATCTGTGTTGTGATTTTATCACTCTGTTTTGCCCAACTTGCTTTTCATATTTAAATATATCAAATTAAATTGTCTTCCGTTATCCAATCACAAGTTTTCCAATTCTACATTTTCTACATTTGATTCCTTCTAGGTCTGTTTTAAGACATATAAACCAGAGTACAAAATGGTTAATATATGGACAGAAGATTCTATGGAAACACTTAAGGGCTGTTTTTTGTGCATAGATTGGTCCATATTTCACCAGTTAGAGCTTGATGAGGCCACTGACACAATAAGCGATTACATTAAGTTTTGTGTAGATAATGTGGTAGAAAAAAAAAGGATGTGGTTGTCTATTCTAACAACAAGCCATATATTACAAAAGACATTAAAGAGTACATAAATAATAAAAAGCTGGCATTTAGGAACAGGGATAATGTAGGACTTTAAGTGGCACAGAAATAATTAAAATATTTGAAAAAAGCAAAGGAACAGCACAGGTGAGCTATGGAACACAGTTTTTATACTTCTAACACAAGAAAAATTTGGGAAACAATGAAATTGGTTACTAACATGAACCCTGCTAAGAAACATATTACAACATTGGACAAACTACAAAGAGCAAATGAGCTAAATGAGTATTACAATATAATACAGTACATCTTTATTGTCAACCATGGTTGAGATTTGTCTTTGACCACACCATTAAAAAACCAAACACACTTACAGACACATACTACAAAACACATAAATACCATTATACTGAATCACATACCTTTTTGATTAATAAATCCAATCGCAGAAGGTACAAAAGATCTTTTATAAATATTTGTCTTTGCTGTGGTCATTAAAAATCACCTCCCAGAGGGCAATAAAACAAACTGATCCCACAGAGGATGAGTTGGGTCTTTTAAAAAAAACTCTCCGCTTTCCCAACACATCTTGAGATGTAAACCTCACTCAACTTACTCTGTGGTCTGCCAATGATTTTTACTAGCTGTATTAGTGACTCTTGCCAGATTATTTTTCTGCTTACAATTTATTTGAGATTTGAAGCACAAAATGACTTACAGGAATGCCATAGAATATTACAGTTATTGCCTGATACCAAAGATACCCCCTGGGTAGAAGTAGACCCACATGGTGCTTGCGTACCAACAAGGCTACTGGGCCAGATGGGCTTTCTTGTTAAAAAAACTACGCTGTAAAGCTTGCAATAGATTGGTGTCCCTTATTTCAGCGATCTCTTGATACCCACACTGTGCCAGCTCTGTGGAAAAAGTCATACATAACACTAATTCCAAAAAATCCTGGTGCATCATCAAATAATGACCTTCGCCCTGTGGCTTTGACTTCAAATGTCGGGAAGTGTTTTGAGAAATTCATAATCTCACTGTTGGAAACTATTAGACACCTGTCAGTTTGCCTATAGGCAGAATAGGAGTACTGAGGATGCTGCTCTTAGCATTGTTCATCTTGTCTCTAAGCATCTTGAGAAAACTAAAGCCTATGCTCGTATTTTATTTGTTGATTTTAGTTAAGCATTTAATTCAGTGCAGACACATATGCTTTTAGAGAAGCTGCATGGCATGGGTGTCAGTACTCTTTTAATTAAATGGTTTTACTCTTTTTTTTTTTTTTTTTTTTTTTTTTTTAAGTAACAGATCTCAGCAGGTTAGGGTCAATGGGACCCTTTCTGAGGTCAGATATAGCAGCACAGGAGTTCCACAAGGTTGTGTTTCATCACTGGTGCTTTTTGCTTTATAAACGAATGACTGCAGAAACACATATATTAATAATTATATCATGAAATATGCTGATGACACTGTCATTTTAGGACTCTTACACAAAGACATGGACCTATCATCTTACCATAGTGAAAAAGATCATTTAATTCAGTGGTGTCTTGTGTTAAATGTAAATAAGACACAAGAAATGGTCCTTGACCCGAGAAGTGTATCTGAACACAAGCCTGTGATTATTAAAGACACAGAGATACAGCAAGTAACATCTTACAGATACCTGGGGTTTTATATGGATAATGTTCTATGTTGGAAAACACACATTGACAGTCTGTGCACACAATTACGACAGATAGGGTTGGGTATGAATTGGGTTTTTTTACAATATTGGTGCCAAAACGATACTTTTAAAACGGTACCGATACTTAAAAAAAAAACATTGAAAACATTAAAGAACATTAAAGAACATTAAAAATATTTAAAATAAATGAACATAGCATTTACATGCTCCTCAGATGCTCTCATTTCCTGAGTTGTTGGAGGAAACAGCATTGGTGTGATGAGTGTAGGGTACCCAACCCTAACAACAGAGGCTTTATTTTTTAAGAAGGCTGAGATTGTATGGGGTGGGTAGCAATATCTTGCGTGTTTTTTATCAGGCCACACTTGAAATTCTTATTTGCTACAGAATCACAGTCTGGTTTGGAAACTTGTTGGACGAGTGGGGCGGGGCCGAGAGCCGTGGGAACGGAGCGAGGCCGGTGGAGTGATTGGGAAATGAGCGACACCTGCTCCACTCACCGGTCTCGAGTCCCACGGAGGAGATCGGGAGGATACAAAAGAGGAGCGACGACAGTGAAGGACGAGAGAGGACCAGGCCTGGGCTTTATTTTGTGTTTGGTTTTTGTTTGTGCGCGGCAGTCGCCCGTGAGGGGCTGTCGCGCTGTTTTGGGTTTATTTTGTTATTAAAGTTTAATTTGAAGGTTCGCCTGTTCCCGCCTCCTTCTTCCCGTGATTATGGAGTTTATATTATTACACTTGTCTGTTCAACTGAAAAACAACGATGAGAAGAGTAATAAGTATCAGTACTGACTCCAAACATCCTCTTTTTAGCTAATACCAGACACTGCCATCAGGAAAGAGACTAAGAATGCCAATGTGTAAAACCAATAGACTGAAGCTTTCATTTGTTCCTGCCTCGATAAAAATGCTGAATTCTACCAAAAATAATGGCCATATAACATATTAGCACTTTGTGTTTTGTACTGTATGTATTTTTACATCTTAGACTTATTTTATTATATTTTTACATCTTATTAGACTTATACATTGCTGTATTGTAGTGTTTTATTTATTATTATTGTCTGTTCAGAACAACACTGTAGACAGATTTCCTTCCGGGGACAAATAAAGTTTATCCTTTATCCTTAATTGTTTATAATTTAGCATTTTTATTCTGTTTGCTCATTCTCATTAAAATGTTGCAGATAAAACAATGGCTGTTTCTCAATATGCGTTCTTTAGAGATCTCTCTGTGCTCCTGTAGCTCAAGTGGTAGAGCATGGCGTTAACAAGCGCAAGGTTGTGGGTTCGATTCCCCGGGAACACATGATAGGTAAAAATTGATAGCCTGAATGCACTGTAAGTCGCTTTGGATAAAAGCGTCTGCTAAATGCATAAATTTAATTTAATTTAATTTAATCTTGCGTCCTTGTGTTCTCGCTATACGTCATCATTAACCGTCGAAGTTCAATTCCAATTCTCAAGAACCATAGAACGCAAGTACAGAGGACGCATGGAAGTGCCCGGATGTGTTCTTCATATCGAGGATGCATCGAGTGCAGACTTGATAGAATCGAGCCGTTAGAAATCACAGAAGACGCTGCGCGCGGCCGGTGTACGGAAGCCTGTAAGCTTTAAACTCGCTCTCGCAAATGCTTGACGGCTCTTAAAAATAAACATTTATCGTTTTGTTTTACTTAATTTTAATAAAGATATGAGACCTGGAGAAAGTCTGCAGTATTTTTTATTGGCACAATAAAAGGAATCTTAACATACTCATAGTTAAACAAATAACACTGTAAAATAAAACGTTATACAATTATATGTAAATAATATCTATAATAGTATAAATGTTTTAATAAGTTATGAAATTTGTTTGTAATGTTATGTTATATTTATGGTTCATTGGCCGCTGCTTATGCTGTGATTATGCGGTCCGTTAAGCAAGAACGCAGCACATCTCAATACTCGTAATGGTGTGTTCTCGCGTCCTTCCGAGTTCGTTCTTCCAAGGAAGCTTAGCAAGACCGGTCTCCACGAGAACACAAGTCCGTTCTTTGCGTTCTTGGAATTGAGAAACAGCCAATATAGAATGCAGTTTGCTGATTAAAGCTTAGGTTCTATTTTGTGACTCTCTGTTGAGTACCAGAATATAATTTGGATGATAGTATTCCAATTTTAAGTTTCATCTCTTGTTGCTTAGGCAAACAAAAATATATTTCCATTTCAGAACACATGATGCCGCTCCTCGTCTACGCTGCCGCTATCAAGTCCCTGACAGTGCGTGGTTTCGTCTAATTCTCAAACCCACCGTATCCGTTCTCCAGTCTAACAATATGAGTATCCCGACTCATTCTACAAATATGTTTGTATGGGATGTGTCTGTCTTTCCCTCAATATTTCTAAACGGCAAATAAAAATGGACTTACTTAATTGACCACAGCAGCTGGAGAAAGAGAAAGAGATGGTCAAACCTCTTGTTTGGTACAAATCCATATTGTGCTGAAAGACATCGCACTGCGCAATGTGACGTCGGAGTGACGTCTTTTTCATGTAATTTTTGGACGTCCAAATTCGGTCCATTGAAGGTGTTGTTTTGTAACGCCAGGCGACGTCTTTTTTCGACGTCTACAGGACCTCCGTATAAGGGCTAATTGTAGTCCAAATCTGGTCGTTGTGGACGTCTTTTCCACGTCAAACTTATACTCATTTTAGACATCATTTTATACTAGGTACTGTAATCCCATTTCAGAAGGTGGCATACTGTTCAAGTTTCTTTTCCTATAGCGTAATTTGATTGTCTCATTAGCGGACGATAAATGGAAATGCATACAAAGGTGTAATGCATTTCCAATTCAATCCTGGTGCTAAGCCAAACAAAGCTACAGGAAAAATAACTGCTACAGGAAACAGGTCCTTCACCTTCTGGAAACATGGGACTACAGTTATAAACAGAGGTTTACAAATCAATCACAACTCAATCACCATTCACTTATTTCCATCTTTATTGTTTTTAACTGCCACAAACTTCACTTATAAGCTTTGACTAGTTAAATTTCCTGCCAACTACCATTAAAATCTGTGAACATGAATTTAATGGCTTGCATACGTCACTTCAATGTTGTGCATCGTAACCTAAAAACACTGGTGGTAAAATACAAAAATTAAATAAAGTTACACAGCCCACCACAACAACAAATGTACAACATTAAAAATTAAAGCGCGTAACCGAATGTGTTTTGTGGTAAAATTAAACCATAAGCAACTATACTAAAACAGGAAAGACAATGTAAAAACATTCTCCAATGGATAATCAGTCCTGAGTGACCCCTGTGTCTCCTCCACTTCTTTGCGGTGCATGCTTCAGATGCTCTGAAGCGGTCATCCTTATGAAGTCCTCTGTGGCTATGTCATCAAATTTTATGACTGCATCTGCACAAGTAGAAAAAGACAAATGATTAAAAATTATGCAAAGGCAATCTGCAGTCATACACTAAGTCCCCATATCTGTAAGCAAAAATATGTTTACTATGCATCCACTACCAATACTGGATTAATACAAAACCACCTCAAAATTGCCATGGTAGACAGTTAGCAGTGAATTTTAAATGTCAACTGTGAAGGAAATATTTTGTCCAATCAAGTCATTATTCACAGACTGGCAGGAGCTAATTATCTTTCCTTGGTCAACATAGAAAGTGGGATTACCTTTTATTGCTCTATAAACCTGTGTCTTCTCCAAATATTTTTTGCCCTTTTCCCCCTTCCCCTTCATATTGAATTGCACCATCAGGGCATAAGTGAAGAGCCCAAAGAAAAATAAATTATATTTATCAATCAGCATAAATGATACATGTAGGAATAACATTACACATCTCATAAACCCTTTACACTACGTCCCCTCCTTTTATCCCTCTGCAACAAATCTCCTGGTCAAGAACTGCTTGTCTATAAACTCACAATGTGATCTTGTAATTGAGTATTCTTAATTGAAAAATGCAAAATAAATAAATAAATAAATAAAAATAAATAAACAAATAAAATAAATGTAATAAGGGGTACACAAGGGTTAAGCAAGAAAAAGACAAACTAACACATGCAGTCTGGTCCACACCCAGAAAAAAGCATACTGTATGTAGAAACATGCCTGTTAAGGACTTTGTGGACACAGTCCTTGGTGTTCTTTCCTCCAGTTCTTGCAATCTGTAGCACCTGTGGGAATAAATCTATGATAAAGCTGACTGGTACTCCCCAGAGAAACCTAACAATATATGAGTGCACTGAATTGTATTATGCTATACTTCAGTGGCGGCTACTGGTCTGTCAGAGAGGGGAAGCTCATTTTCGGCCTACATCATAAAATTGTCTATTTATTTAAAAGTAAATTCTGCCCTACGTTCCTTTTCAAGAAAATGGTCTGTGACCCTGTCGTACCAACTAGGAGTCTTTTCAAGTGACTTGACCAGTGTCCTCTCAATGGCCAGCAGAGCTAGGCTGCTTAAACGGCCTTGGCCCATTGTGTTTCGGGTGTAGGACTACATTAGGATTAGGACATGTCTGATGTGAGAAGCTGATAGTAGTGTTATAATCAGGTTAAAACAGAAGCAGGTTTAACTCTGGGCTGGGTGAATGATGATGATGATAACTAGGCAAATAAAATCAAAAACAAAATAAAATAAACAACAATAGATACATCTGTATCAGTAATCTTGATTTTAAACAGTTACCAAAGACACCATACAGTCAGTCATTTAAACACTGCCACCTGCTGGTAGAAAGGGGGAACAGTTATCCATTACGGTGGAAACCACATTAAATATAAATTTTATTATATAATATAGCGCTAACAGTAACAACTCTGCACACAAAATAAGTTCTTAGGTTAACCTATATTACCAACTGTATTGAGCCAAACAATGCGCTCATTAAACGTGACTGGTGATGTCTGGATAGGCACGATATTAAATAGCTGTAATAAACTACTGTTGCTAACATATTTATTCTGGTCCAGGTTTATATAAGGCTATTTATTAATTGATTTTTCTTCTTCTAACGTTACTTTGGTATGACGTTAGCGCTGCATATTATGACCGTTCTAAAAGCTTGGCTTTTATTTTGATAGGCCATATTTACTATTACTTCCGGGTCACGTGGCCAACCTGTCTGTATTTCAATGTAGATCTTCAAACGAAAAAATGGAAAAAGGAATTTCAAAACACCTAAATCGGACCGTTATTTGATTTTGGTTTTGTCATTTTTCGTTTTTGGATTCAGAACCAAAAACGGGAGAACTGCTCTTTTTTTACCGTTTCTTTGTTTTTGGTTTGAAACGACAAACGAAAAACAGGTGGTTTCTCGTAATTTTGTTTTGTGTTTCAAACGAAAAAACAAACTATTAAAACGTACACGGACCCAGCCCACTCCCCATTCACCCCAGAGACGCTGAGCGTCCGTGGGCGGGACATAATCGCAGCGTTTATCCAATGACCGTCTAGTTTCGAAGCGTGAAAAAAACCGTTCAAAGCAGCCCCATTGAAGTCAATGGACGCTGGGCTTCAATAGGGAAATGCACTGTGACGCTGCGGGAATGTATGAGAAGGAAATCGAGTCAGCCGACCTGCTATATGTAACTGATTCTGAACGAACTCGTCTTTGAGATGAACGTTTTCTAACGCATTTTTAGCCAATAAAATGTTAATACAATAGTACATATTTGACCATTAATTTTGTGACATTATAAGGGAAGCCGAGCTTCCCTTGCAGTCTTAAAGAAATCGCCACTGCATACTTCCAGGGTAGGTAAAACCTACCAGGGTATCAAAAACTTGTGCATCACAGAGGTGTTGCTCTTCTCTCTGAATTGCAGAATAGGGCAACTATTAGATTCAGTCATTTTTAAAACACATTATTCGTTTTGAAACTACATAATGCATGCTTATAGTGTATAACGTTTTATGATGGACACGAAAACAGTCGCGTTATGCTGTCAAAGAAACAGATCAAACTACACGTTATATGATTATATTGTATATCTTGGAAGGGAACACAGTCGTGTTGTTAATCACTAAAAAAATGCAATGCTAATTGTAACTTAGGCACAGCAGGTTTAATTAAGACAACAAAGCTATTTAAAACAACTAACACTATAAATACATAATATTTACTAAGCGGACCGAACTTACCTTCAACGGAGTAGAAAACGATGATTTTGGATCGCTTTGATTTGATGGAACCTGAACAGAGCCGAGCAGCCACTAGCTTCTTCTTCTTCTTCTTCTTCTTCTTCATTGGATTTCTACGGCAGTTGGCATCCATAGTGTTGCATTACTGCCATCTGTTGTCTCACTCTTTTTTTTTTTTTTTTTTTTTTTTTTTTTTTTAAACTTTAAACTCTTCTTTCCAGTCCAGTTCTCCTTAGAAAATTAAACAAATATCTCCGTCCTTGGTCATTATTTCCATATGTTACTATATTTTTAACATTATATTCTAAGCAGCCACTAGCTTCAGCAGCATGCGCCGAATGATTGTTGCCTCAGCCAATCAGAGTGGTGTTTACTGGTTTGGTTATGATGACGTGCTTGCCTCGGCCAATCAGAGTGGCGTTTACTGGTTGGGTTATGATGACATGCTGCCTATCAAACGCAAGCTCCACCGTTTTAAAAGTAAGAACGCTTAATTCTCTAACCTACAGTGTTGTATTTGCCTTGATAACATGTTAACACAATCGGAGACGATACGACACAAACCGGTCCAGAGACATTTACAATAAGCAAGTAAATAAGAGAAAAAAAAAGTAAAATGTAAAACCTGTACTCAATAAATAAATAATTAAATAACAAATAATGTTTCATCACAAATAACCTATATTGATGTTCATTAAATATGTTGATAACAACAATGTTGATATTTGTCTTAAATAAAATAAATATTAAAGTCAATTTCTTGCACATGTATTAGACGTTCCAAAAAACATAGCTAGTCCGACGTTCAAATGTTGAACTCCATATCGACGTCCAAATGGGGTCTTGGTTAGACATCCAAATAGCGGACCTAGTTTACACGTCGTGTAGACGTGCAGAATTGGTGTTGGACCGACAGATGCAATATAGATATAATCTGCACGTCCGTCAGACATCTAATGTTTAGTGGGATCACTCGCCTGTTTAGGAGATCACGTCTGGGTCACCATTAGTAAGGTCCGAGCACTGGGTTCAAGGAAGGTATCCGATGCTGGCTGAAGTTTCCTGCATGTTCGGTCTTTTTCGGTTTCCTGCATGTGACGGCTGTCTTCATGTGCCCCACGATCACAAACTCACCAGTCTGATCATTTATCCATAGGTTATGACTAATACTATTTAATAGGTTGCCCATGCTTACCATTCTTTAAATAGTATTTCTGTTTAGTCCCCCACAGTTACCCATGTACAACTTAGTTAAAGCCTAAAACAATAATCAGCGATTATGCTAGAACTCTTTGTCTAGCCCCTGACAGTTATATAACTACGTACAGCTTAACTAAAGCTGAGACAATAATCAGTGGTTATGTTAGTACTCTGAAATATGTTAATATTTCAATAGTATATTTGTCTAGCCCCCGATAGTTAAAATAACTACGTACAACTTGAATTAAGCTCAAACAATAGTCAGTGGTTATGCTAGTACTATTTGTCTAGCCCCTGATAGTTAATATAACTACGTACAACTAAATTAAAGCTGAGACAATAACCAGCGGTTATGACCAGTACTATGACTAGCCCCCCCATAGTTAATGCAACTGAGTATAACTTAGCTAATGTCAAGCAGTGAGTCAGAAATCAAATAATTTCAAAATAATTTCAGAGTAAGTCAAAATAAAATCAAATTTAACAATTTATTATTTTTCAGGTGAATATGTATTATAAAAAATACATTATACAAAATTATCAAAATAATAAAAGTTGAATCTAAGAGTTAGATGTCTTTAAGTAAAATACACAGTATGGAGTGTGTGAACACACCTCATACCACGGCACATTCTGGCTACAGAAGGCCCTGATGCACTTGCAACATTTCCTTAAGTACCTCAAAACAAGACAAACATCCCCCAAGATGTTTCCTGCACCTTGACTCTGTGGGGTGTCTCGAAGATGTTTGTGTATGTTTGTATTGTCTGTTTCTCAGGAGATCAAAGTATCTGAGGTTCTTTCATCCTTACACTATCATGTTTTTTTTGTCAGTGCATGCCATGATTTTGTCCCTCTTTGGGATGGCACCACAATGTGTGCCGCTCACATGCGGAATGAAACCTTTCATAGGAGACATAAGTCTGAAGTAGCAAATTAAGGTATAGGGTTGAAGAGCCAGTGGCTGTTCTGTAGGCAAACATCGGCGCCTTGAAATGTATAATTAGAATCATCAGATCATCTGAGGTCAACTACTACCAGGCCCTGTCGCTAATGGTGTTTAAGTCTGTGATGATTACCGGGGCCCCTAAAGGGGGGGGGGGGTACAATGCAATTTTGCAAAGGATGAATTACACCACCCACCCTCCTCCTGGACTAAATGCGATTAAGAGTACTAGGGCCCCCAATACTCAGTAACGGCACCAGCCATGACCTCAATAACGGCACCGACAATGACCCTAGTAATGGCACGGGCGATAACCACAGTAATGCCATTGACTATGTACCCAGTAACGGCACGGACGATAATCTGAGTAATGCCATTGACTATGTACCCAGTAACGGCACGGACGATAATCTGAGTAATGCCATTGACTATGTACCCAGTAACGGCACGGACGATAATCTGAGTAATGCCATTGACTATATACTCAGTAACGGCACGAACGATAATCTGAGTAATGCCATTGACTATGTACCCAGTAACGGCACGGACGATAATCTGAGTAATGCCATTGACTATATACTCAGTAACGGCACGAACGATAATCTGAGTAATGCCATTGACTATATACTCAGTAACGGCACGAACGATAATCTGAGTAATGCCATTGACTATGTACCCAGTAACGGCACGGATGATTACTTCAGTAATGCCATTGACTCTGACTCTTATTACATCATAATTGATTGTTACAAAGGTACAAAGCAGTATGCCAGCTAAGAAAAGTCTGCCTAAAAAAGAGAAAGAGGCAACTGGTTTTTGTTCTCTATGTTGTCCTCCATTGTTCTCTCTTCCTTCTGGTTTATCTGTGAGACATAAATACAATGGCAAAATTTGCTTCATTATCTTTATAAGTCACTGCAAACTTCATTCAGAATTTTAAATAATTACCGGTTAAGTCCTGCACACTCTTGCCTTTATCGTCTCTCACAAGTACATTGAATTCTTCGGTTTTGTTTTGAATCTCAGGTTCAGGGATAGCAGAAGACAATACAGTGGAGTCTCTGGCAAAGCCTTTAACCGGGACCACAGGAGTAGAGAAAGAACCTTAAAAAGAGCAAAAACACTGTTTATCATTTTGCATGTAACTTGAACTTTCTTATAAATTATGTTAATTTTCACCTGTGATATACAGGTATGTGCTAGGTTATAGACTTGACATATTTCCAGTGTTGAGGAGGTTAGTATTTGCTAATTTAATCTGTTTTGGCTGGCTAGAAATTTAATTTGAATTAGCATTAACACCTTTTTTGTAATAAGTTCATTAATGCATACATTTAAATATTTTGGTAGTTTTTGATTTACACAATGCTCCCTAAAAGGCATTTGAGCCAAAGAGTTCACTTATAGAAATAGCCTATTTTTATTACAACTCAAAAATGTATGTCATGATATTTTATGTAATTATTGTATGAATTTGTTAAAATATTGGCTATTTGAATGTCATAAACAGGTCAGAATATTATTGGGTATTATTATTGTTAACTGTCACTGCTCATAGAATCCAACCACCAGTTTTGTGACAGGTACTATAACACTGAATAAAACTGAACAAATGGATTACTTTACAACTGACAGTTTGATCTTGCTTTGATCAGTCACTGCAAACTTCATTCAGAATTTTAAATAATTACCGGTTACTTCCTGCACACTCTTGCCTTTATCGTCTCTCACAAGTACGTTGAATTCTTCGGTTTTGTTTTGAATCTCATGTTCAGGGATAGCAGAAGACAATACAGTGGAGTCTCTGGCAAAACCTTTAACCGGGACCACAGGAGCAGAGAAAGAACCTTAAAAAGAGCAAAAACACTGTTTATCATTCTGCAAATGACATGAACTTTCCTAAAAAATGGATGAATATGTTTCTACATAAATTAAGGTTGGTTTTCAGATGTGACAACACTTAAGAAGATCTGTTCTGCTAATTTAGAGGCGCTCTTCATAGACTGTAAAACTTTATGCTCGCTGATGGCGATTTCCTCATTCATTGTTGTGCATGTGTATATTTCTCTGGATGCTTGCATGAGTGCAGTGCTTCAACAGCTGGCTGAACAAATAACTGAAAAGAGCAACGGTACCCGCAGTCTCTTAAAATCATTCTTGGGGATTTTAATAAGGCAAATCTCTCCCAGAACTGCCAAAATACAGACAGCATGTTACATGTCCCTCCAGAGAAAGTAATGTATTGGATCACTGTTACACCACAATAAAGGATGCATATCACTCTGTTACACTGGCAGTTCTGGGGCTCTCTGATCACTGTTTGGTTCATCTTATACTAACCTACAGACAGAAACTGAAATCAGCTAAACCTGTATTAAGGCCTGTAAAAAGATGGACTAATGAAGCAGAGCGGGATTTACAAGCCTGTTTCGACCTCACTGATTGGAGTATTTTTGAAGCTGCAGTCATCGATCTGGACGAGCTCACAACTTCGTATATCAGTTTCTGTGAGGATATGTGCATCCCCACCAGGGCATTCTTATCATACAATAATGATAAACCGTGGTTTTCAGGGTAATTCAAACACCTTTGTCACTCCAAAGATACAGAGGTGGGGATACAATGTTGTATAACCAGGCCAGGAACAAACTAGCAGAGGAGATCAGAGTGGCTTAAAAGAGCTTTCAGCCAACGATCTGGCGTCAGTATGGACTGGTCTGAGGAAAATCACCAAGTACAAGACACCTCCCCCACAGTCTGTGGACAATCAACAACTGGCTGAATATCTGAATGTGTTTTACTGCCCCATCCGCTCTGATCTGCACTTCACACTGTGTGAAGTTCCCTGCTGCTTCAAATGTTCCACCATCATTCTGGTCCCCAAAAAGCCCAAAACAACTGGACTTAATGATTATAGACCTGTTGGTCTGTGGTCAAGTCACTTGATAAACTGGTCCTGGCCTACCTGAAGGACATCACTAGACCCTTGCTGGATCCTCTTCAGTTTGCCTACAGAGCAAACGGATGATACAGTCAACATGGGACCATCATGTCTGACCTTCTCTCAGACAAACTCATACAGCTCTCTGTGCCCACCTCCATCTGTCAGTGGACTACCAGCTTCCTGACAGACAGACAGCAGCTAGTGAGGCTGGGCAAACTCACATCCAGGACTATCACCATCAGCACCGCTGCCCCTCAGGGTTGTGTTGTCTCCCCACTGCTCTTCTCCCTGTATACAAACGAATGCACTGCAAAAAAAACCTCTGTCAAGCTCCTGAAGTTCGGAGACGACACTACACTCATCGGCCTCATCCAGGACGGCGACAAATCTGCTTACAGACAGGAGGTTGAGCAGCTGTTTGTCTGGTGCAGTCATAACAACCTGGAGCTCAAAACAGTGGAGATGATCGTGGACTTCAGGAGAAACCCCTCTGCTCTCCCCCCACTCACCATCATGAACAGCACTGTGGCTGCAGTGGAGTCATTCAGGTTCCTGGATGCCATTATCTATAAAAGGGATCTGTAGTGGGACACTCACATCCACTTTATTGTAAAAAAGGCCCAGCAGAGGCTGTATTTCCTTCACCAGCAAAAGAAGTTCAACCTGCCACAGGAGCTGCTGAAACAGTTCTACTCCTCCATCAATGAGTCTGTCCTGTGTTCATCCATAACTGTCTGGTTTAGTTCTGCTACCAAATCAGACATCAGAAGACTACAACGGACAGTCAGGACTGCTGAGAGGATTATTGGTGCCTTTCTACCCAACCTCCAAGGTCTTTACATCTTCAGAGTGAGGAAAAGGGCTAAGAAAATCACTCTGGACCCCACACACCCAGCACACTCTCTCTTTGAACTGTTGCATTCTGGCCTTCGCTACAGAGCACTGAGCACCAGAACAGCCAGACACAAGAACCGTTTTTTTCCCTCCAGGCCATATCCCACCTGAACAACACATAACACAACTCGGGACTGTACATCTGTAAAAAACTCATCAAATCTTCATCTGTAAATACCACATACACACATTCACACTTCTGTCTATAGACATTTTCTTTTTCTCTATATTTTTATTACTATTGTTATTTATAATTTATTGTCTGTTCTATTTATTATTAGTGTTTTTGATTACCTTAATTATATGTATGTCTGCACTATGTTTGTACTTTCTGTACTGGAAAATCCTAACAAGACAAATTCCTTTTGAGTGTAAACACACTTGGCAATAAAGCTCTTTTTGATTCTGCTTCTGATAAATTATTTAAATTCTCACCTGTGATATACAGCAGAATCCCAGAGATGATGTACCATCTGTAGAAAGAGAAGATAAGTTAGAAGTTTGCTAACCTATTGTATAAAAGCCCTTTAACTTTTAGCCTTTAAATCCTACCAAGATTCACAATTATTGCAAAGGATTAGATTTAACTTCATAGTCGACACCGTGAATAATGTTCTTCCTGCCATTCAGTAACATTCTTCTATGATATTCTAAACACTGTACATCTCTTAGTATTTTGATTTCAAAAATCAAAATTTGACTAACAGCAGCTTATTTTCAGTTACAGCATCAATTGTTGATTAACAGGATGCCTTGTCTAGAATTAGTTTGAATAAAGAATGTTGATGAACATGAGCTTTTTACTTATAATGTATAGAAAGAATCTTTAATTAATTATTAAAAGCACAGGTCTTAATTTTTTGTCAGGTTAATTTTTTGCTGCAGATAACAGTAAGTAGTAGGAAAAACAGTAAAAATTAATTTGAACCACACACCTGATGCGATTGTTCTCACTCTGGCCTAACCTGAATAAAGCTAGCCTGAACACCCAAACTACATTCAAGCCTTCTAAACCAATCAATTTGCTAAAAACTAATATATACAGTATCTGTATCCATATCTAATATATTTATCTGTAATGAATTTATTCATGCTACCCTTATCGGCAATTAATGATATTTTCACAAACATTGTAGTTGTTAGCCACCATGCTACCCGAACGATAACACGTGGCTTTGACGATCTCAATTTATTTTTTATTTTTATCTCAAAATACACGGAAGCATACCTTTGTGCCATGGTATTTTGTGCCATGGTATTTTGTCCCACGGTAAGAGGCAAGTTAATGAATCAAAAAATGAAACTTTCTTGATGCAGGTTATCGAGCACGGTCCACGTGAAGTCAAAATGGAACCTGGCGCCAATAAAGTTGCAACCTGCATATATATACATGCTGCTGGACGTGACGTAATTTCCGGTGGCTAAAGACATTAGTATTAGCTAATTTAATCTATTTTGGCTGGCTAGAAATCTAATTTGAATTACCATTCTTTCATTTAAATATTACATAGTTTTTGATCTACACAATGCTCTCCAAAATGCATTTGAGCCAAAGAGGCCACTTAGAGAAACTGCCTATTTTTATCAGTACTCAAAAATATATGTTATGATATTTTATGTAATTATTGTATGAATTTGTTATAATATTGGCTATTCAAATGTCATTAACAGGTCAGAATATTATTAGGTATTATTATTGTCAACATCACTGCTCATAGAATCCACCCACCAGTTTTGTGACAGGTACTATAATACTGAATAAAACTGAACAAATCGTCCCCTTGGAATTAAAACTTTGAAGCTCAATATCTCAAAACTACTCGGAATGCAGATAGAACCTTATAATTCCAAGGGGACAAAATGCATTACTGTACAACTAACAGTTTGATCTGACAAACAGTTTACACACCCTTGATGAAGAACTGTGATTGATTGGTGGAGATAGAATACATCCTTCTTTGTTCTTCAGTTGACTTTAAAGGGGAAATATTGTCCGTCGTTTTATGGCAACTTTAGGTTGAATTATCAGTAATCGGTTTCATGTAATCCTTTTCCTCAGTTGAAGGAAGGTGACAGTCTTGCCTTGAAATACCACATTCTTTCTTTTTGTCATCTTCTCTTTCAGTTTTAATGAAAGCATAATTCCTGCTTGGGAGAGTCAGGTCTTGTTCTTCAAGTTCCTCAAGTGAGCTGTTAATAATAAAAAGAAAATTAAAAGAATAATAATAAAAAGAAAATTAAAAGAGTAGTAAACAACTTACACAGAATTTGCTCATAGTTTTTTTCTTTTTTTCAGTTTCAGTTTGCCTTCAAAATGATTATTACCAGCAGCCATCAACATATATGACAGCAAAAGAACTTCAAGAAGAATATGCTAAATGACTTGCTGCTCTTTGCCCACTTGACAAAATCACAACTCCAGTAACAACTATTAGATCTAGATATAGCTTACCTTGAGGTAATTCACTTCTTAAGGTGTTCCTGTAAGGTGTTCTTCTGTTCCTGTGCAGCTAATGAGGAAACACAAATATTATCTAGTTGTTGGGAGGAGCCAAATCCACACAAAACAGTTTTTGGGTTGCAAAACAGATGCAAACAGGAGAAACCGAACAGGGAAATGCAAAACTACCATTGGCATCATGGTCAGATAATTAGGGGGCAGTCATGATCATTGGGTCAGTCGTGGCCTAATGGTTAGAGAGTTTGATTGTAACCCGAAGATTGCTGGTTCAAGTCTCAGGTCCAGCAGGGAGTGAATGACTCTCTTCCATCTTCAACACCATGACTGAGGTGAGACCCTTGAGCAAAAACCAAACCCACAACTGCTCTCCGGGTGCCACAGCAATATGACTGCCCACTGCTCCAGGTGTTTGTTCATGATGTGTATGCACTTGGATGGGTTAAATTGGCCACACGTCATTTTCACTTTTTCACACTCATAATTGTGACCATTGTAGCGTTCGGACCAATCAGACACACAATTATTCATTATATTTCATGAATAATCCAAAAAAAAACCTCACTCAAAAAAAGCTAACTATGTGTTAGTTGTGTGGACAATCCCTGAAGAGCAACTAACACCACCAAAAAGGCACCATGCAAGCAATGACAAATTATGATAATGCTGGTTTTATTGCTTAAAGGAATGCAGGCAGAGCAACTCCATTTTCCCATAGGAAAGACAAATAATGCCCATAAAAATGGACTCTTCCCTAGTGATTCATAGGAAACCTTCCAGGATTGAACATTCCTATCTCCAGGACATTGTGTGTATGAACTAGTGGTTACTAGTTATTGTGTTACATTAACTAGTGGTTCTATCATAAGCATGCATAAAACAGAATACAATTGGCTCACAGACCCCCTGGAGGTTTGACGTCCACAGAAGTTAAAAGGCCTCACATCTGTGACCTGCCTTGCTCTTCTCTCTTCTTCTGCACTCTTACCTTCTCGGAGATCCAGTCCAACTGTGACCCATCAGGACCAGCCATGTTGCAACTTTCCACCTGAGAGACCACCACTGAGTCAGAATAACATCTTTGGAGTTCATCACCCTTCAAACCCAGAAGAACGTGATTGCAACTCCTACACCACCAAACCATCAAGACTCTTAGTCTGCATCTGGATGAATGAATGATGCATTTATATAGCACTTTATTGTGTATGGTTGTACACCCAAAGCGCTTTACAATCATGTGGTGGGGGGGGGGGTCTCTTCTCACCCCCGACCAGTGAGCAGCATCCACCTGGATGATGTGACGGCAGCCACAGCACAACGGTGCCAGTGCGCTCACCACACACCAGCTACAGCTGGAGAGGAGACAGAGTCATAGAGCCAATCCAGTGGATGTGGATTATTAGGAGGCAATGATTGACAAAGGCCTGGGGGGCAATTTGGCCAGGGCACCGGTGTTAAACCCCTACTCTTTACAAGAAGTGGCATGGGATTTTTAATGACCACAGAGAGTCAGGACCTCGGTTTAATGTCTCATCCGAAAGACGGTGCTTTTTGTCAGTATAGTGTCTCCATCACTACACTGGGGCGCTAGGACCCACACAGACCACAGGGTGAGCGCCCCCTGCTGGCTTCACTAACACCTCTTCCAGTAGCAACCTAGATTTCCCAGGAGGTCTCCCATCCAGGTACTGACCAGCTCAACCCTGCTTAGCTTCAGTGGGCAACCAGTCATGGGCTACAGGGTGATATGGCTGTGGATGCTAATTCAATGACCAAGGTAATGAAAGTATCGTACATTTAACAAAATGAAACAGAGGTTTAGTATAAACTGTAGACCCCATTGTAAAACGGCACTGATGGTTTCTGCTCAGGTGGTTACCTGACTCATTTTCCACAACTGCATTCTCTGGTTTCTCTAATGGTTTCATTCATCCATTTTAACTCCTGTGTATGTATGTGTGAGTGTGTATATTTGTTTGTTAGACTAGTTTGTGTTAGTGATTAGTTAATAAAACTTTTGTGCACAAATTACACGAGTTTCTGATTTTGTCACTGCTTGTGGATAATGTCCCTTTAACAATTCCTGATCTTGTTACATGCTCGAATGCACTAGTACTGTAAGGAAGTTATTTTCTGTGGCCATTAAAATATAATTTCTTGTTGAGTTGATATGAAATACACTGAATGTTTGCTGGATGAACAGAGTAGTTGATGGTAATATTAATTCTGCTGCAGTTACTACTGGTAGCTGATATAAATAATTGTAATTAATTACAATTAACTGTAATTATTTCTATACATTTCCCTTTTGAGCTAATTTGCCACACCATGATGCCATACACTTGCTCTATCTATGCATTACACACAAGCGGCAACCTCCTGCTCTCTCTCGTGAAACCAACACAGAAGTGACTAAAACTGTAATTCATCGACTGGCTGCTAGAGGCTGGCTCCAAAAGGGAGTTAGTCTCATAGACTCCCCAAGTTAAAACGCTCAACTTTACAGCAGAAAAAAAAACATGTTTACAGCCTGGCACAAATAGTAGTTTTTTTTATAACTAAATTATATTAAGCCTTAAAGGGATACTCCACCCAAAAATGATAATTTTGTCATTAATCACTTACCCCCATGTTGTTGCAAACCCATGAAAGCTTCGTTCATCCTCGGAACACAATTTAAGATATTTTGGATGAAAACTGGGAGGCTTGTGACTGTCCCATAGACTGCCAAATAAATACTTATTAAATGTGTCAGAATACTCCATCTGCCATCAGTGATTCAACCGTAATGTTATGAAGCCACTAGAGTCCTTTTTGTACATGAAGAAAACAAAAATAATGACTTTATTCAACAATTCCTCTCCTCTGTGTCTCTCTGCATCACCGTAGCGCCATTATGAAGAACATCTGCTGAACGCAAGCAGCTTACTCTCTTCTGTGTCAGCAGCGCTGCACGGATGTGCTGTTTTCGTTCAAACCAAAGCATAAATATACGTAAAAAACATATCCTTGTGTCCATGCGGGGAAATTTTCATTTTGGGGTGGAGTAACCCTTTAAAGTTCTGCATAATTAAGGGTATGGCCACTTGAGTGACAGGTGGATTGCCGCTGCTGACACTGCTGTCGAGCTAGGTGGGCGTGGCTTCAGCAACCAGCTCCCGCCTCTTTGCCCATTTTCGATTATCCATAAGTGATGTGCTGCCAAGATGATGACGGCACGCTCCGCCCACTTTGAGCTTCAAAAACGCTCTTCAGAAACCTATCGGTGATGTCACGGACACTACGTCCATGTTTTTATACAGTCTATGATTACACAACAAGTTTTCAGTGTCTGTCCACACTGAAAGTGGTAATTACATATGACATAATCATAGTCAATCATAACACATTTAATAAGTATTTATGTGGAGTGGGGTTTGGGGTCTAGTAATGGGTGCGAAACACTGCATATGAATCCTAGTTTTGCTTCCCAAGCACATATCAATCAACCTGACTCATGTGATTACATGAAACATGATGCTGTTTTCTAAATAGGCTTTAGGTGGTTGGACCAGTTTGATAAGTGAACCCATAAACCAGCAATAAATTGCTTGTAACTGATCTCAAGTCAGCTTTATCATTTAAGTCAGGAGTGTCCGAACTCTGTGCTGAAAAGCCACTGTCCTGCAGGGTTTAATTCCAACACTAATTAAACACACCTGAACAAGCTAATCAAGGTCTTACTATGCATATTAGAAACTTCCAGGCAGTTGTGTTGAGGCAAGTTGTGATGAAATTATTTATTTATCTTATAGAATACATAGAAAGAGCTTTATTGCCAAGTATGCTTGCGCATACAAGGAATTTGTTTTACTGACATAAGCTTCCAGTACACAGAGACAACAACACACAGACAAAAAAAAAATATATATATATTTGCAAATAAATACATTGTATATACAGCTGTGCTATAGATGATAATGGAATAGAATTTAGTAAGATGAAGGGATGTACTTGGATAGAGGGGTAACAAATAAATATAAGGATATTGCACATTTTTATTGCATAAGTGGGGAACATTAACTGTTCATGAGGTAGATTGCCTGGAGGAAGAAACTGTTCTTGTGCCAAACTGTAATTAATTGTGTAAAGTAATAAATGTAATTAATTACTGTATTTGAGCATCTTTTCCGATACTTTGTAGTTTTACTGAGTATCAAAGATATTAGCAACTTTTACTCTCTACATCACTAAATTTTTGAATGATCTGTACTCTTGTGGCCTTATGTCTCACATGGTATGAAGAGGATTAAGTAAGTAATCCGTACACTTTACTCCACTAGATTTGAAATGAGTGTTCTAGTTACATATTACTTCTTTTCGGAGTGTCTATTTACACTAGATCCACCCACAAACATGTGATATAGTCAACACTATAAAAGACAGCAGACAACCATCAGCTCCAATGGCATAGATGGTAAAAGGGTGCTTGACCTGGGTTCGAATCTGCCTTTTACTGAACCTTTTTTTTCTCCCTTTTCAAATCTCATATCACATCGGAAAGGCATTTATTTTCAATGAAAATGAAGGAAATAATCAAAAAGCTGAAAGTAAAGTATCGGGTAGGGCTAGGGAGGGCTTTATTGTCCCAGCAAGGTGGCATCCATTTAATAATTTGAATTAAAATGATCATTTACACTCAATACGTTATTACTGCATACTGTTTTATAATGTACTATAATACTGAGGTGCAGATAATTACCAGTACTTGCAATAAGTAGTATAAATAGCAGAAAATCCTGCTATTTTAACATAGTTTAAATAGAATCTATTGCTATCTGCACTTAGTGTAAATATAATATTGTTAAAAATACTGCTATTTTCTCCTAGTGTAAACAAAGAAAATATGCTATTTGTACCTAGCTTTTACTGCAGCAGTTAATTTTTGCTACAAAAGATGTGATATCGCCAACTACAGGGCACCGAAAATATATCTTATGAGTTTTGCCCTTTCTCATCCAAACTTGTCAACAAGGATACTTTACATAAATTTGAGCTCCTTAGCAAGTATTTGTTAATCACAGATGTTACATACAGTACATGGGATGAGGACATGACTGCAGCCAGGACTGCAGCTTAACATTATTTTATCTAGCCGTCATACTGAGAGCTTTTTGAAGGATTTTTTTATTTTTATTTATTTATTTTTGCAATTTTGAGGTGGTCGGTTTTATTTATTTATTGGTTTTAGAAAAAAAAACGTGATTGCTCTCCTCTCCTCCCATGTTTTTGTTACATGGGGCAAATTCAAGCTCAAACCGGTGCGCCACATTTTGCTACGGTTTCCGGGGTGAACGACATGTTTCCTGGAAACTGTGTGCAACGGGGTTTGAGATAGGTTTTCTTTTGTTTGGTGGGTGTGTCAAAAATGTCAGCCCAATCAGCAGTAACGTAAATAAACCACACAGTATTAAAGAGACAGCTCGCACAATGGGTCCAAGTAAAGTCGTTTACAAATGTGTCCACTGCAGCTCGGTATACGCAACAATTGAAGATATTAGAAGACATGTTTGTCGTAAGAGTTTTATAGTAAAAATATAGCATATCAACATGATGATGTAGTTGTTTATATTTTTAGCTTTATTGCAAGGCAAGTTTATTTATATACCAAATTTCATACACAATGATAATTAAGTGCTTTACATAAAAATGAGAAATAAAATACAAGATATTAAAAAAGTAAGAACTAGAAATAAAATAATTTAAATTAGAATGGATTACCAGGAGATAAAAAAGGTAATTAAATGGGGTGTGGAGGTATTTAGTCAGTAGTATGTGAGGCGAAATAGATGTGTTTACAGCTGTACCACTGCATTTGCATTCATTTGCATTGCTCCAAAAAGAACACAAAGAATCTTGCATCAACAGAACAGGGTGTTGGGGCTGAACGCAGCCATGTTCTCTGTGCCTTGTCTTGGACTTTTATGTCACTTCCAGTCTCCCATGGTGTTTGTAGTCAGTTTGGTTCATTGGTTGTCCTTGATTGGTCTCCCCAGGTGTGTCTTATTATCTTGTTAAGCTTGTTAGCCCCCTGTATATATATAGCCCTAGTGTTTCTTTAGTTCTTTGTGAGTTGTTGAATGTAATGGTTGTCTGTTTGCCCATCATTCTGGTTTTTTTAAGTGGTGGGCAGATCGAGGCTTCGTGAAGCAATGAAACAGTTGAAGCAAATATGCCATATTGTGTTGAGGCTTCGAATCAATCCGACACCCGTCTCAACGCTGACACCTAGTGGTCACTTGCAGTTGTTGATCTGAAACAACCTTGACAACAAGTCATTAAAAAATGTGTTGGTTTTATTATTATTGTATTTTGCTAATATGTGAAGCTTGTAACCTGTAGGCTTCTCACTGTGCATAATGTTATTTTGGTCATGAAAAATGAATATTAATAAAAGAAATCAAGCCACAATGTCTCACTTTTTTTTTTTTTTTTTTTTTTAGAGATTTTTATTAAAAAATATTAATTTCTCTGCTGTGGAAGGACTTAGCCTATTTCTTTTTTTACAGATAATTTCTCCAGCCTTTGAAAAAATCTTCTCACGAGGGACACTTGTTGCTGGCATGCAAAGATATTTTTTAGCAAGGACATGAGGAAAGATTACTGCTCTCTCTTTCCAGTAAATTAGGGGAGCATGAGTTCTGGGCAAAAACGCATCATGGAGGTATTTTTTCACTTCCACTGTGGCATCAGCTGTAGCACTGTGAATCATCTGGGTTTCATGGAAACGATTATCAAAAAGTTCCCATAAACTGTCCTGTGTTTCTACTGGTGTTGATGGTGATGATGATGATGATGGGCCTGATGTTGACAGATTGCTCTGAATAAAAATGAAAACAGCAATTAGTAACAAATCCTACACTGACGGCATATATGAAGTATATATTAAATGAATCAGATTACATAACATAACATAGACTGAAACTGCTCACCAGGAGTTGTGTTTGAACGCATCAGCGAAGCACACTCCAGTGTGATGTGCTCTTCAGCGTCTTGGGCTTTAGCAGGATTTCCAAATGCCACATTTTTGAACCTTGGGTCCAGCAGTGTAGCCAGTGCCAAGGCTCTAAAACTCTCATAACCTCCACATCTGGAGTGCAGACCTTCTTGCAGATGTGAGCCTATGAGCCAAAACAGGAGAAAATCATATTCTTTATAATAATGACAATAATATGACAGTTATGGCCAATTACATGGGTAGTATGGTCACTATATGTATATTATGTCTGTCTCTAGCCTATCAGTCAATGTGTAAATTTAAATGTAAGCCTATATAACTAAACAAATCGCACTATAAATGTCACTATATCACCAAATATCCGCTATCTCAAAATCAAACTCCTCTCACAAAAACCCACGAGGTCAAGATGCGTTGACTTCACTTTTATACAGATGTGCGATTGTGTGGTCTGTACCCGACCGTGTCAATCAAACGCTGATTCGGCGGACCATGCCACCTGTGGAAACACTTGTGAAACACTTTGAGGCTTCATTTAGCCGTAGTGACGTGACATGGGTGTTTTGAATCACGCTTTTTATCTGTTTTTTGAAACATCTGTGCTTCGGGATCTTGCAAAGCTTTGGAACGTCTGTTTCGCGTCAGCCATCCCTAGTTTTTTTTTGATCCCTGTGATTCTTAGTTAATGTTTTTTTTTTTGTTTTTTTTTTTTCATTTTTCCATTAAATACCTTCCATTAAGTAATTTGAGGGTTCATTTCTCAAGGCTTCATTAGCTTACAATACTACCTGGTGGCCAAAGAGTGTAAAACAAGCAGAGACATGTGATCTAAGATTACACTGTTTTGTGCTAGTTAAAGGGATCGTTCACCCACATATGAAATTCTTTCATTAATTACTCTCCCTCAAGTTGTTTCAAACCCATAAAACCTTAGTTCATCTTCGGAACACAAATTAAGATATTTTCGATGGAATCTGGAGCTGTGTGACCCTGCACAGACAAATTGTTAACTCCAGATATCTACATTGCAATTACACCTAGTCACAAAGCTAAATGCAGATATCTCCAAATATAGTTCTTCCTAGTCAAAAATCTGATTGGGATATCCATAATTAAATTGCAGATATCTTTAAATGGGTTTTCACTAGTCATAATTCCAATTCAAGATATCTACAACTGTATTTTGACTAGTCATAAATGAATTGCAGATATCTGCAAATGTATTTTGGATATCTTTAAAAATTTTGAATTAAAGATATCTTTAATTAGAATTTTGACTAGGCAAATCATATTTAAAGATATCTTGAATTGGAATTATTTGAAGATATCTGAAAATATTTTTCAATGGAAGTCAATGGAAGATTATGACTAGTCGTAATAGAATTGTAGATATCTGGAATGTGTATTATGACTAGTCAAAATGACTTTTTAAATATCTTAATTCCATTTACGATGAGTCATAATTGCAATATAGATATTACAATTGTGACTATCCGAAATTATATTTATGGATAGTCAAAACAAAATTTTAAGTGTTAAAACGGCTTGCCATAGCTCCAAAGCCTCAGCATAGAACGTAACATCACTAGTAAACACATATTGAAACATTTAGATAATAAGTTATTTGTGTGAATATTGGGGAAGTCGTGGCCTAGTGGTTAGAGAGTTTGACTCCTAACCCTAAGGTTGTGGGTTCGAGCCTCGGGCCGGCAATACCACGACTGAGGTGTCCTTGAGCAACGCACTGAACCCCGCCGCAGCATAAATGATACCCACTGCTCCGGGTGTGTGTTCACTGCTGTGTGTGTGCACTTTGGATGGGTTAAATGCAGAGCATGAATTCTGAGTATGGGTCACCATACTTGGCTGTATGTCACATCACTTTCACTTTTTTGTTGATTATTGCCTTTCATTCACTTAAGTTAATCCTTTATGTGAGGTACGACTGACCAGTATTTACTAGCCTTCAACTTGGATAAGATTCCTAAATGTTTCACACCTACAGCACACATTACAGACATTGAAGCACAGACGCAGATATGTTCTACATGTCTACAGTAGCTGCAGGTGGATAAATTTGTCTGCATTTGTGTAGCTGCTCATTTGGATAAATTGGAGCTCTGCGCAGCACTGAATATAGCCAGCTCTCACTGACAGTGAATGATTTTCAGTTGCTACAGTGTTTACCTGACTAGTCATTCAGTCATTTACAAGACAATACTCCTCGACCCCTAGTGGAAAGTGTTCATGCAGATCCTAAACACAGTATATAGTTGACTTTGTAGACAAGGCTACTGCACATATGTCTGAGATGTGTGTCCTAATATGTAAAATATGGATTTTAGTGATTTGTGTCATTTGGATAGTCATTGGGAAAACAAGTTTTTTAGTAACTCTATCTGCAGGCTTTATGGTGGCAGAACACATGTAATGTTAACATGTAAATTACATTTTGACACACAATATAAATGCGGCTTTTACACATTGGCACATAGGAAACTGCATTGCACTGTGGCGCTTTAGCACCATCTACTGGTGTGGAGTTGTTACAGAATAAGATTGTGTATTTAATTTAATTTAATTTAATTTAATTTAATTTAATTAAAAAGGTATATTTTGAACAATTTCTTTAAAAATGAATAATTATCATAAATAGGTTGCTACTTTGCCTACATATAAGAATTCAAGCATTTATTGACTGGTTGATTTACTGATTCATTGAAAAAAGGAAAGAAAATCACACTGCTGCCTTAAGGCTGATTTATACTTCTGCGTTGGACCTACGCCGTAGCCTTCACGTCGTAGGCTATGCGTCAGTTTTCATTTATACTTCTGGGCAGAAAAACACAATGGGCATGAAACTCAGAAACTCGGGTATCAAAATTATCTCAGTTTCCAGCAGTAAGTATGACTTGAGAGGCCATTCATGTCCATTTTCCAATTAGGAAACTCTTATTTACAATAATTCTGACAGCACGTGAATAATACCTCATCTGCCATATTGGGAAGTAGTGATGGGCACTTTTGAAGCACTGCCTCAAGTAGCTTTGAAAGCTAATTGTTTTGAACCAGTGATTCAGAGCGTGTGGACTCCAAAATGTTGTGATTTCAGCAAACAAGGCTTTGTTGGGCCTGTCCCAATTTGTGGTCTCGGTCATTTGAGAGCACATGACAGGAAGTGTGCAAAACTGTCCCTGGTCGTCTAAATGTCAAAACCCAATGCCCTTAATGCACACTAAACCAACACTCTGGGTGCGTCTCAATCAGCTCCCTAGTTCAGCAGTCAGGGCACTGGTCATAGAGTAGGCCAGTTTAACCCTCAAATATCCTTTGTATAGCAGCCCTTAATTGGTCCTTTGTGGACAAATTTGTGCACAAAGTTCTCAGGTGTATTTATCTTTATCTTTGATAAATTAAAAACTATCAATTTATGATTTTTTGTGAATTTTTTTTTACCTCTAAAAGTACCATATTTTTATGTAAAATATGCATATTTTTATATTTAACATTTGTTTTACTTAAGTAAAAAAAATAATAACAATAATAATAAAATAAAATCATTCCAGTAAGTTCAGACAGACAAAACCTAAAAATATGGTGACTTTGGTGACATCTTGTGACATATGATGGCATAAATATATCAAAATATCAGAAATATCAATAGTACTCAATGGCTGCATATAAGCTGAAATCTATAAACCATTGTTGTAACAAACATTTGTGTTGGGTGAAACTATAAAAAGATGCCAAAATATGCTTACAGATAAAGCTGACCATGCTGAGGAAGTAGGAGGCAGAGTAATAATTTATTTCTAAAAAAACAAAAGCCTGTTTATTACTGGTTAGGATTTGTCTGTCGTGTCCCGTGTGCGTGTGTGTGTGTGTGTGTGTGTGTGTGTGTGTGTGTGTGATTCATCATGAACATTCCCATCAGCCCACATTCTCCAGCCACATGTGTAAGGCTGTTTATTACTGGTTAGGACTTGTCTGTCATGTCTTGTGTGTGTGTGTGTGTGTGTGTGTGTGTGTGTGTGTGTGTGTGTGTGTGTACGTGACTCAGTGTGTTGAGCTGATGTCGCTTATCATGTGATCAGGAAGTGTTTGAAAAAGCTCTGAACCAACAAGCAGAAGTAAACAACTGTAGACTGACAGCTAACGACTAACCGTTTTAAGGATAAAAGAAACTCAGATACTTTGATCTCCTGAGAAACAGACAATACAAACATACACAGGTATCTTCGAGACACCCCACAGAGTGGAAGTGCAGGAGACCTCCTTCCCTTCTGGCCATTTGTTTCATTTTAAATCCCTTCACCCATCCTTCCTTCTACTCAATCTGCTCAAAATGATTACATGAAAATGTCAATGCAAGTGAACTAACAGTCATGTTTGGTATCATTTGAAATGTCTCAGTGCAACTGGTACAATGGTCTCAATCTTACAAAAGTAGACTAAAAGATAATTCAGATCCTAAGAGTTAAGAGATATTTTGCTTACTGTTATGGGAGTGCCCTTTCCCAGGGTCCTCCATGTAAATTACCTTCTGTTCCCTTTGAGCTGTAAACCACCCAGGTTTGGGACCTGAGTTAATGCAAATTCCAAGTGCTAGTTCCTGTCTCTGTTTCGGGCGATGTTTGTCTTGGTCTGAGATACTTAAGGAAATGTTGCAAGAGGATCAGGGCGATTCTGTAGCCAGAAAGCCCGTAGTGTGTGACTCTTCACTTCATACTACAGTATGTATTTTCTAAGGTCAGGTATGCATATTTTACTTTTAGATTCATCTTTGAGAATTTGATGTTTTGTACTGATATGATTTGATATGTTTGAATTGGATATGTAATTGGCAGAATACATATTTACCTGACTGATAACAAATTGTTACATTTGATTTTATTCTGTTTTACTGTGTAATTATTGACTCTAGTAGATTACGTTGTATCCTTGTTAGCGACATGAGCACCCGAATAAAATTCGTAAATATAAAATAAAGAGTTTAACTGGAATAATCAAATGTCAGAAGAATACTAATTAGAAACAGACATACAACCAATTTGCATTCCATACTAAATTCGAGGTCACAATAAAATGGAGTCAGATTTGAGTTTAACCTAAATTTAATAACTCTACACGCTGAAAAGACCGAACACGCAGGAAACCTTCAGCCAGCACCGGATACCTTCCTTGGACCGAGTGCGTGGACCTTACAGTGCTGACCCAGCCTCCGTGATCTCCCTACTTAGGTGAGTGACGTCTTTCCAGCGTGAATTTCAGATTGATTCTCACTGAGGATATGAGGTTTGAGCTTCTTCTTCCCTGTCTACAACTGCTGTGGTAAGTTTTTTCCTTTTTCTTATTAGAAGTGTTGAGGGAACGCTTTTTGCATCTCACATATAGACACATTTTTATAATGGGTCGACATACCCATTTTTAGACCGAAGACCGTAGAAATCCGGGGTGGAGGAGAATTGGCCGGGAAACATGGCTTTTCAGGGACAATACAGCGGCAGTGTAGATCATGAGATTATGGAAATGTAAGCCTTACAAATAAAAGACACCCTTCTTCGCTTAAACGTCAAAGGATTAAACCTTAAAAGGAAAAACAACGAAATCATATTCTGGTTTTTGTCCGAGGGCAAAAAATTGGCATCTAAATCAAAATTTAAAAGTACCTGACTGCCATCGTCTACCTTCTTCGTAAAAATTACCTCGAAACAATTGCCGAAAATGAACGCACAATAGCAAGCATCAAAGACATTGAAAAAGCACGTTCTGATGAATTGCAAAAGCTAAGAGCACAAGTCGAGGCATTTACATTCGAAAGACAAGGTTGGGCAAAACAGAGTGAGATTATGTCAAGAACAATCAAAGGATTTCAAAAGAAACTCCAAACCGGCAATAATTATATATCCGCTCTTGAAGAATGCTGCGACAATGCAGGATTTCCAGTGGCTGCAGTTAAGCAAGCAGCACTGGATCAAACTTTTGATTCAGATAGAAACAGCGATAGTGGCGATGATGATGTGGCCGCGTTAGAGAATCAAACACGGAGAGAAAATCATAACTGAGCTCCCGTTCAGAGACACGAAGAACAAAGTCAGCGAAGTCCGATTAAAACAAGAGCAAAACCCAGCGAAAAACCTTCCAAATCAGTTAGAGTTGCTGTACTCAAAACCATGACAAATGCGAATGATCAAATAACCACGATCAGCCGCCCGTTAACATGTGAAGAATGTTCAAAACACAAACAAATCATAGGAATGATGCCCAAAAAAGGACCATTTCAACCATATTGGGAAACACTGATGTTACAAGCCACAGTGTATAAATTAGAGACTAGGGATGTATGGCAAATCACACTGTTAACCATCCCTGAAGAACTCCGATATAAATGAACCCCTCAAATGAAATCTGGAGACGTAATCAAGCGAAATTACGAATCAAACAAGCAAGTAACAAGTCTTTTGAGACATACGCTGAGCGTTTATGGGTAACCTACAAAGAACATGTGGTCCTAGAGAACACGAGTCGTGATCACGAGCCATTATTACAGCTCCTAAAGAATCATGCCAGCATCCCGGTACAGAAAGCTCTATTAAATGGTGTAGATCCATCTGAAAACACGTTGAGAGCAATAGTCGAATGGTGATCCAGAATAGAACATAGATGGAAATCCAAACCTCATGCCGTAGCATCCGCACAGTGGCTGACAGAAGGGAAAAGCCCAAATTCATTCAATCACAAATCTCCAAAAACAAACTCCAGTGCCATTATTGCAAGAAAAGTAACCATCTCATAAAAGATTGCCAAAAATTAATCCTAAGAGAACAACAACAATACGACCAACTGTCTGGTAGCGATCTTAAATTACTAAGACAATTTGAGAATTTCATCTCTGAATTCAGGAGAGAAAACAACTCAAACCGCGAAACTGAAAACACAGACAGAACTGCCGAAAAACATAGCTCACAATAGGAACACGTGGCCTCCGTCGCAGTAGGGCTTATAGTCAATAGCGGAAACCGAATCAAAATAAGAGCTAATTTAGGAGACCGGTTAGCTCACGTTCTTATTGATTCTGGTGCATCCTGCTCTCGCACAGATATACCACTACCCTTAACAAACAAAACTATTCAGATCAAAGGCATCGGCGACACATTAATGATTGCAACCCAAACTCAACCAATTCAACTTGACTTCATATTGTAATACTATTAGAACCACTGTGGTATTTACCAGATAATAGTGAAGGGACTGTGTTGGGAATGGACATCATGCAGAAACATGGTTTTGTGATTCATTGTTTTGAAAAACAGATTGAATTAAGAACTAACAAAACTGTAAAGAAAAGTCTACCAAAAACCAGAGCCAACATCATGTCCATATCCACTACAGACCTCAATCAACAAATGATAAACAAACATTACAGCATTTGGGCTACACATGAACATGACTGCGGCCTCATTGACTATGTTGTGTGTCTTGAGGGGGATCCCCCTCCCCCACAAAAACAATACCGCATCAAACCAGAGGCAGAGTCAGCGGTTCATGAAATTGTAAAACAACTTGAAATCAGGGGAATAGTTCCGCGATGTAGCTCAACAACAAACTCCCCTAGATTACCAGTACCAAAATCGAATGGTAAATGGTGTCTTTGCATTGACTATCAACGTCTAAACAAAGTTTTGCCCAAGGCTACACCTATCATGGCAAATCCATCAACATTACTGTCGCTTATTTCCACTAATGCACCGTGGTTTACTGTGCTCGACATAAAGAATGGTTTCTGGTCCATCAAAGTCAGGCGCGAAGATCAGTGGAAATTAGCCTTCACTATGAACCAAATACAATATACATGGGAAGGAATGCCACAAGGCCTCCATAACAGCCCTGCAATTTTTCACAGAGCATTATCTAAGAGATTTCACTCCAGATTTCGCTAATATCGTTGCGCCACTGTAGTCTCTCTTAAAGGGAAAATCATAGCCCTCCGACGTTCTTGAATGGACAGAGGAGCACGAAAAAGCCAAATTAAAAGAACAGTTATGCTCTGCACCAGCTCTGGGTGTGGCCAGCCCTTCAAAGGCTTTCCACTTACAAGTTGATGCGAATAAGAATACCTTAAGTGGCATTCTAGCTCAAGATTATGTGGAAAATTGAGACCGATAGCGTACTACAGTAGAAAAAAATCACCAGTAGAACAGGGATTCAACCCATGCACACAACACGTGTTGGCGGTTCATTGGATGTTGACAACAACAGAACCTATTGTAGGTTTTCAACCTGTTGTTGTACATACAATGCACACGCCATTACAAATGTTGTTACAGGGTCGAATAAAAGGTGTGTCATCACAGAGATTAGCAAGATGGCTAGCAGATATACAGGCCTGTGACATCACAACATTTAACAACTGAATTTTACCACATTTATTGGGAGATGTGGAGGGCCACCCCCACACATGCCAAACCGAACAAGAGACACAGAGCCTTGTCCATGATCAAAAACTCCCGGATCAGACTCTGGTGTACATTGACGGCTCCAGATATTGGCATGATGGTCAATTTCACACAGGGTTTGCAGTGTGGACCCCCCACTCTCCCAATTCAAATACTAAACAATTGCTAATCAAATTACCAGGAAATACATTCAATTCAATTCAATTCAAGTTTATTTGTATAGCGCTTTTTACGATACAAATCATTGCAAAGCAACTTTACAGAAAATTAAGTTTCTACAATATTTAGTAGTAGTTTATCAGTGATGACTGTCAGTTTATGTGCATACGGCAGAAAAATCAATAAAAGACGTAAACAAACAGACGATTAACACTATTAACAGCAACTATGCAATCAAACTTATAGCAAAATATGGTAGTTCTGTATGTTGTCTCTGGGTTAGCATCATCTGAGGTCCTCTGAGGGGTTGCATCATCTCTTCTCAGGTGTTCTGGATCCAGACTGGAGCTTGTGTAAATCCTAGTTACCACGGGATGTAAATCCAGCAGAAACAGAGAAACAAATAGAGACATAATTAGCGTAGCTGCTGCTCCAGCCAAGTAAAATTAATTAGTTTAACCCAAGCTAAAGAATAATAATGCACATTTGATCAGATATAACTGCAGTCCAAAATTATGAGATGCATTATTTGAATGCTTGACCAAAGAGGTGTGTTTTTAATCTAGATTTAAACAGAGAAAGTGTGTCTGAACCCCGAACATTATCAGGAAGGCTATTCCAGAGTTTGGGAGCCAAATGCGAAAAAGCTCTACCTCCTTTAGTGGACTTTGCTATCCTAGGTACTACCAAAAGTCCAGCGTTTTGTGACCTTAGGGAGCGTGATGGGTTGTAGCGTGGTAGAAGACTAGTTAGGTACACAGGAGCTAAACCATTAAGGGCCTTATAAGTAAGTAATAATATTTTGTAACTGATACAGATCTTAATAGGTAACCAGTGCAGAGACTGTAGTATTGGGGTAATATGATCATATTTTCTTGACCTGGTAAGGACTCTAGCTGCTGCATTTTGGACTACCTGTAGCTTGTTTATTGAGGATGCAGGACAACCAGCTAGCAGTGCATTACAATAGTCCAGTCTAGAGGTCATGAACGCATGAACTAGCTTTTCTGCATTATCTCCAAAAATTATTTTCAAGGCTCATTTCATATCAGTGAAAGAGATGCTGGGGCAAGCTGTAAGCGCTAACTGTTTATCTTTAACGGTAAGTCCAGCAGTATCTAGTTATTTGAAGGCTAGTACGGCATCTGGGAGCTCCATTTTGAACTTACCTAAGCTGCGTTTCCACCGCTAGAACTTTACCCAGGAACTAGGGACTTTGGGCTGGTACCCCGTGTGTTTCCACCGCAGGAACCAGGATCTACTGTAAATAAAGTTCCGGGTAAAAAAAATACCCCTCAGAAAGTCCCTGCTGGCGAGGTAGTACTTTTTCAAAGGTCCGGAACTTTCGGGTGTGGGACTTGGGCGCTGAGCATGCTGATTGGTTGAGTTCACGCAGCATTGTGATTTCAACCACCATTTATTCGGATCATTTCCAAAATATAACTGTTATTTTGTCATGAAATGTAGTTTTAAAAGTATTTCAGGTGAGAATATAGTTGTTTAAAACTCAAATCTGCGGTTTATTTATAAAGACAGCACCTATTTAAAAATGTGTTTTGCCGATTTCAGAGACGGTCAGCTCCACGCGATTAGAGGGAGCTCAGTGCTCATGTATCCAACGAGAGCAGTCCCAACTCGGCTAGTCCTTCTGATATGTGCCGCTGGCTCTGATGTCTCTTTAGTGGTTAAACATAAAATATAATTTGTTTTGGGTAAATCTAACAGGTAATCTTTGGTCTGTATTCAATTTATCTATATGTTAAAATGAAAATAAAAAGAGGCAATTGATATAATATTTCCTTTCATTGTAATGGCTGTATATAAACACATTTCCCTGAACTAAGTACATTTCTGCGGCTGTTATTATGTTTAAATGAAAACGAAAGGAGGCAGTGGTATTTGATATTCTATTTCGTCTTATTGTAAATATACAGTGAGGAAAATTGCAGTAGCAAGACGAGCTGACTGATGTTATCAAGTACGCTGCTGTTTGCATTTTTTACCGGACTTGCGTCGTCCCATCCGCAGGAGATCACACTCCCAAGTCAAACTCTCAAAGTCCGAACTACCAAGGATGCAAGTCTGAAATTTGCGTAGTTTGTACCGAGAAACGCACGCAGACCTACGCCACCAGACTTTTTGCCTAATCTTCACGGTACTTTAGACCACAGTGGAAACACAGAAAGCAACAGGTCTAGGGGGGGAAAAATCCTGGTACAATTGTTCCGGGTAATTTCGGTGGAAACGCGGCACTAGCCTGTTGTACAGATGTTCGAACTCGAAGATGTATTCCACCATAGAAACGCGGCTTTCTCTTGTGATCCGGTCAAACTCCGTGTACGCCTCGTACTGTCGATCTTTTTCTTCTTTTAAAACACAGAGTCCAATTTCGCTATAAGTGTTTGCATTCCAGTGTCAGCATTTATAACCTCAGCGGAAATTTCCAGTGCACTGTCCCTTGCTCTGCCTGCCTGGCAAGGTAACTGCCAAGGCTTGTTTCTTTCTGTCCAAGTCGGCGACACGTCTCCAAATTTCAACCTCATTTTTCCAACTTTCGTACACCGTCTTCTCGTCAAACGGTGGGGGATTTTTGTAATTTCCAGCAGCAGCCATCCTCTGCTACCAATGTTGACTCAATAATCACAACTGTTCTTAGCAATAACACTCTTTACTACTCAAACACGTTCAACCACAGCAGCTTTGTATACAAGACTGAACTGAACTCCAAAAAACCCGCGCTAACCCAAAATGGTGCTCTTCACACATGCGCAGAAGATAAACCATAACTTAACAATGGGGACCAGTTTGGTTACTAACATTCTTCAAAATTCTTTCTTGTGTTCAACATAAGAAAGAAACTCAGGTTTGGAACAAACTGAGGAAGAGCAAATGGCAGAATGTTTGGGTTAACTGTTCCCTTAAGCTGCACTGGAAGTGTTGGTGGCATATTTTCATCAACATCCTTCAAAACCAAAAACTGCTTACAGTGATTCACTTACAACAGAAGTAAATGTGATAAACACAGAAGTTATGGCAACATTGAAACGTTAAAGTCACAAAAAACATTCCTTCATATGTTGAGGTAAGGATTTAGGATCAGAATTTTTCTTTTTGCTCACAGTTTCTTGCTGATAAAATATTTTACAGGTTTGTATAGTTAATAAAATGTATATTTGTTATAAAAATGCGCATAGAGTTTTAAGATTTTATGAATTTACATGACTTTTCCAGGTCTAGAAATCACTTTTTTAAACGAGTCTTCCTGTTATATCCAGGTTTTCCATCTGAATCCTGGTTATTCAAAGACAAAATCATAGAATACAAATATTTGTTTTTGACTTATTTTAATGCTTGTTTTGCCTTATATTAAATAATAAAAAAAAGTCATCCTGAGGCCTCTCAGATGAGAATCACTGGTTGAGACCTGCAGCTCTACAACAAAACTATGATTCTGACAGATGTACAGCTCAGACATTTGGAGCGTCTCATTTCTGCTCATGAATCATGGAGGTGTATGATCTCTGTTCAGTTTAAGTGCATTACTGATTAAATGGTTTCTAGTCTTCATTTGAACTGAAGGATGAGCTAAAATGATCTTCTGCTCTGTATCTGATAATGTCACTGAACTTATGAAGCTGTTTCTCAGATGTTTGAACACAAGAGGTCAGTGTTTGTCAAAGGATGTGTGTGTGAGAGTGTCTCTCTTTCTCTCTCTCTCTCTCTCTCTCACACACACACACACACACACACACACACATCTGCTTTCCTGCTGTCTTCCAGACACACCTGCAGAAACACCAGACGAAGCATTAAGCTCCACAGACACAATCAACCACAAACGAGTCCGTCGGTTTAATTGGTGTAGTTTTTGTCTTAATCCACATCATAATATCTTAATGTCTCACAGTCACAGTTCAGAGCTGGACTTTATATAAACATCAACCAGATGAGATTTGCTATTAGGACATATGTCTTTGTGAGTATATGTGTACAGCTAAGTCTGGATATACAGATATAGTGATTGGATTTGTGCTGATATTGAGCATTATGAAATCTGTTTTGGCTTTGATTTATAACATTTCGGTGTCACGACAAACTAATTATTACTGATGTGAATCACATGATTAAAATGATGCAATGTTTGTTCCTCTAAGCAGTTTCATCAAGTCTTTAATTGTTTTAATTCATGATATGTCTACTTTAGTCTCAAATCAAATCAAAGTTGAGAATTCTGCCCGAGAGGACCCCGAGAGAATCCTGAAACACGGGTCACACATGTGTGCGTGTCTCGTCTCCACACGCGATCGTCCTGCAGGGAGACATCTGGAGTTCAGGAAACTCTGCAATCTGAATGCAATCAAACGGATTTCCCTGAGAGTCGGCACACACACACACACACACACACACACACACACACACACACACACACACACACGGCCCATGACACAACTCTCCATGATATTAGCAGCAAACCTGAAGCAAATGTGGATCTGGAGACGTGGAGTTTGGGGGATTCCTCGCTGACCTCACAGCGCCTCAGATTCTCAGAAAACACACAAGATTAATAACCCACATGAATCTCTGTGTGTGTGTGTGTGTGTGTGTGTGTGTGTGTGTTTCTGCGCAGGCTGGGGTCTGTGTACGGCCAAGGCTCAGTATCCCATTGCTGACATGGTGAAGATGCAAATACATATTTTACAGTCACTGTTTTTCAGACTGATCATATTTATTTTGTCTTTTGTCTTGTTTCCAGGCCAGACATCTAAAAATTCACAAATCAAGAAGGATTTTCCAGACAAGTGCAAATTATTGTCTTGTTTTCAGGAAAAAACGAGTCCAAATTAAGTGACTTTTTACTTAAAACAAGCAAACGGGGTAAGCAAAATAATCTTGTTTTCTGTCTGAAATAGCACAGAAGCAGTCATCAGTAGCACAGGTATATTTGTAGCAATAGACAACAATACATTGTATGAGTCACAATTATACATTTCTCTTTTATGCCAAAAATCATTAGGATATTAAGTAAAGATCATGTTCCATGAAGATATTTTGTAAGTTTCCTACCGTAAATATATCAAAACTTAATTTTTGATTAGTAATATGCATTGCTAAGAACTTCATTTGAACAACTTTAAAGATGATTTTCTCAATATTTAGATTTTTTTGCTCCCTCAGATTCCAGATTTTCAAATAGTTGTATCTCAGACAAATATTGTCCTATCCTAACATATTATTTATATAAATCTCAATTTACAAAAATTAACCCTTATGACTGGTTTTGTGATCCAGGGTCACAAATTATGTCATTTTGCTTATCTAGTGCATGCACCTTAATTTAAGAATTTGTAGATATTTTGACTGGAATCAAAAGAAAAGTACCAACTAAGATAAGCCCTTTTTTTTTTTTGCAGTGTAATAAGCTCCAGAAATAACAGCATGCCTGATTCTCACACTTCACGTCCAGAGTTATAATGTCTTGAGCACTTGGCAGGTCAGCAGCGTAATTCTGTTAAAAAGAAGACAAAACACATCTGTGTCTAATAAAAAAACACTGGTAAAAATCCAGCCGTTCTGTAAATAAAGAGGGAAAGTGTAAAACATTCTCAGAGTATTTAGAAGCAGATGGTGAATTTACAGCATGAAGGATAAACTCCCATGTGTTCTGATGTTGAAAAGCTTCATTCTGATGTAAACCTGATAAAATAAGGATTATCATGCGTGTGTCTCTCAGGTTTGGGATTCACCCGGGGGCTGGCCGCATGCCTGGACAGCTCAGTGTGCTTCTAGCCCAAGCTGGCATCCCGTATGATGTCCTTCTAGAGATGGACGAGATCAATGAAGATTTCCCAGGTCAGGTTCAACAGCAAACAGCTCACGTGCATTCGCAGCGACACAATTATATAGCTTTTATTGTTAAAACTTCAGAGACACACATTGCTACTTCAGTCTTGTTTTTCTCATCTTTATTTTCCCCTTTTATTTTATTTACAGGAATCAGAAGTCTTAATTAAGTGCTATGCATTAAATTTGTTACATATTTAAATAACCAACCCAACCATGTCTACACTACCGTTAAAACATTTAAAAGAAGTCTCTTTCAAATCAAGGCTGCATTTATTTCATTAAAAATACAGTAAAAATTGTGAAATATTATTATAATTACAAAAATCTGTTTTCTATGTGAATATCTGTTAAAGTGTAATTTATTTCTGTGATGTGCAGCTGTATTTTCAGCATCATTACTCCAGTCTTCAGTGTCACATGATCTTCAGAAATCATTCTAATATGATGATTTGCTGCTCAAGAAACATTTCTGATTATTATCAATGTTGAACACAGTTGTGCTGCACAATATTTTTGTGGAAACTGTGATGCACTTTATTTTTCAGGATTCACAGATGAATAGAAAGTTCAAAAGAACAGCATTTATCTGAAATAGAAATCTTTTGTAACATTATAAATGTCTTTACTCTCACTTTTGATCAATTTTAATGCACCCTTGAGGAATATAAGAGAAATGAAAAAAGAAATGACCTCAAAGTTTCGAGCGGGAGAGTATATGTGTTAAATAGCACACGCAAAGTCCATTTTCCTTTTAATATAAAGCGAGTGATTTGAGGTGCAGTGTGAAATGCGTCTTATCTGTCACACGGATGAGCCGATGATCCACAGATGGCTATAAATTCATTTGGCAGCGGTCGGGACACATGTGGACTCTGATCTTTATAATAATTCACTTTGATTATGTAATTGTGCCTAGACATGCAACGTATCCCAGCGCCCGGCGTCTGTGCGGTCAGAGTCGGAGGGCAGCACGTGTTTCTGTTTAGCTGCCGCAGATAAGCATGTAGAGCGGAGAAACTCGATCCCATCGCATGAGAGCGGCTAATAGACCTTCTGATTGTTCTCGCTGTGTTTGTGCAGAAACAGACCTGGCGCTCGTGATCGGGGCCAACGACACCTTCAACTCAGCCGTGCAGGACGACCCCGACCCCATCATCGCCGGGATGCCCGTGCTGGACGTCTGGGGGTCCAAACAGGTGTGAGGATTACTGTAATTATCAGAGCTGTCAGTTAATTACATGATGTGCCAGTCGCAAATTAATCGCACATCAATTTTGGTTGAGAAATCACCCTCCAGAAGATCATTTGAAGCCATTATTGTGTTAAAACGAGAAAAGCATTTAATAGACATTACAAAAAATTGTATTCAACATTGTAAAAATAATGATAATAAATGTTTTTTAATTAATTTTGAAATATGAAATGATGCTCTCAAAATGAAATTAAATGATCCAGCAGTAGAAAACAAAATAATGACTTTATTCAACAGCATACGGCATTTACGTTCAGTGGATACTCTCTAAAATAGTGCTATAGGGTGACGCAGAGGAGACGAATTGTTGAATAAAGTTGTTAGTTTTTTTTTTTTTTTGCGTACAAAAACTATTCTTGTAGCTTCGTACAATTATGGTTGAACCGCTGAAGTCACGTGGATTATTTTACTGATCTTCTTGCTTGGTTTCTGGACGTTGATCGTGTTAATTACATTGCTGTCTATGGAGGGTCAGAGAGCTCTCAGATTCCATCAGAAATATCTAAATTTGTGTTCTGAAGATGAACAAAGGTCTTATGGGTTTAAAACGAAATGAGGGTGAGTAATCAATGACAGAATTTTCATTTTTGGGTGAACTGTCCTTTAATGAGTGAGTCATTGAATCATTCATTCAACCGATTCATTCAGCAATGAAGCAAGTGTCTTTATAAATGAGTCACTGAATCATTCACTCACTCAGTTTGTTCCAAAACGTGGATTCATTCAGTGACAAATCAGCGCAATGTGTCGATCAGAAACTGTTTGTCCTTGACTGGAACAATTTTCTTTTGTGATAGTGAGAAAACCAGACAATATTGTGTCTAAAATGTAACAATATGAACTTCTTGTTTATTGAACTGTTGAATAAATTAGTATCACATTTGCAATCATGCAGATATTGATATACAGTTCTGCTGGTGTGATATTGCTAAATTATATCAATGATATAAATATAAGAGGGTGATTTTATTTTATTTTTTTGCCTCTATATCTTGAATTCTAGGCTCATATAACTGCATTCTAGTAGACTCCATCATGCAGTCAGTCTTCCTGCGTCGTTGCATCAATGCATGTTTTCCAGAATTAATCGCACGAGTGTGTGTGTGTGTGAGTGCGCGCACACAGGTGATCATGATGAAGCACATTAAAGTGCCTTAAAACAAGAAGCCAATCAGTGAATGCTTGCACCTCTGACTTGTAAATAAAAGTATTTAAATCTCTCTGTGACACTGCGTCCAGCTTTCAAATAAAACACACGTGACTGAGGTTATGACGCTCTCGTCACACTTTCCCAGCAGCCTGTTTGGCTTTGTTGATCAGTTTATGCAGGAATGAGAAGAAGAACAGCAGGTTGTCGTATTCTCCCGTGTACTCAGAGAAATAGTGGCTGTGCAGGTCCTTCAGGAAGTAGTAGACGGCCTCTATTGTGGCCAGGTATGTGTCCGGACTGCCTTTCTGACGCCGCCAGAAACAGGTTCTTCTGCTCTTCAGCTCCACGTTCGGTAAAGCTGTGGAGAAGTAACATCCGTTCAGTCTGAGATAAGCAGAAGAAATTGCCAAAAACTCAATTCAAACGAGTGAAACGCTGCAAAAAAACCCAAGCAACCAAACAAGACAATCAAATAAACAAGTGAAGACTTAATACCGTCATGTTTTATGTGAATTAGGATTGTTTCTAGTTGGATTATCCAATATAACATCTGGACGCTTGAGTTAAAGAAACACAGAGAGAGATGAGAGAGTCTGCAGCACCTTGAAGACGCTCGTCTGTGATGATTCTGGTGGTCTGGTTCCAGGTGCTGTCGATGAACACCACTCTCTGGATCGGACAGCTGTGCGTCTCGGGATCTGCGTCGCTCACCTTTAACCTCTTCACTCTCGGCTTCCCGTCGGCAGAGAAATGCTCCCACAGCTCCTCCACCATCATGGCGTCCGGACCGGGAAACACCAGCACGATCTGCGGGAAGAACAGCGCGTGTTAAGATGTCAAAATGGCAGAAACACTAAAATAATTTTTGTACTTAAATATTATCAATATTCTAATTGTATTCAAATTTAAAAGGCATAATTTCAGTTAGGGGGATAAACCACAAGAGCAAAATATCACTAAAGCACATTTCTTCAAAGCGATACAATAACATGACTATCTGTGAAAAAAGTGCATAATGTTTAAAATAATGTTTATAAACCATATATAATTAATTAAGTTGCTTAACAATTAGAAACAAAACAGCATCATGTATGAATGTATAGTTTAATACAAAGGACCAAAAACCAATCACAAAGAGAACTTTCTTCATTTAAAAACATGAGATGCAGTGGCATGGAGAAAAACCACCTTAAAGTCTCGAGACCTGTTTTTAAAAGATGAACTTACATTAATTGTACATGGCTTTCTAAACATGCGGCTCTTGTGTGAGACACGAGTGAAACACTGATAGATGTCCCTCTAGAAAATACCATAAATATGCGTTCTGTGTGAACGACTTCAGTTGGTTTCAGTTTTGAGATTTAAATATTGGTTAATTTTGATTGGTTACGAGATTTAAATGTTTATCGGTTTTGTTCGATTACGAGATTTAAATGTTGGTTTTGTTCGATTACGAGATTTAAATGTTGGTTTTGTTCGATTACGAGATTTAAATGTTGTTTTTTTTTCGATTACGAGATTTAAATGTTGGTTTTGTTCGATTACGAGATTTAAATGTTGGTTTTGTTCGATTACGAGATTTAAATGTTGGTTTTGTTCGATTACGAGATTTAAATGTTGGTTTTGTTCGATTACGAGATTTAAATGTTGGTTTTGTTCGATTACGAGATTTAAATGTTGGTCGGTTTTGTTCGATTACGAGATTTAAATATTGGTTTTGTTCGATTACGAGATTTAAATATTGGTTTTGTTCGATTACGAGATTTAAATGTTGGTTAGTTTTGTTCGATTACGAGATTTAAATATTGGTTTTGTTCGATTACGAGATTTAAATGTTGGTCAGTTTTGTTCGATTACGAGATTTAAATGTTTGTCGGTTTTGTTCGATTACGAGATTTAAATATTGGTTTTGTTCGATTACGAGATTTAAATGTTGGTTTTGTTCGATTACGAGATTTAAATGTTTGTCGGTTTTGTTCGATTACGAGATTTAAATGTTTGTCGGTTTTGTTCGAATACGAGATTTAAATGTTTGTCGGTTTTGTTCGAATACGAGATTTAAATGTTTGTCGGTTTTGTTCGATTACGAGATTTAAATGTTTGTCGGTTTTGTTCGATTACGAGATTTAAATGTTTGTCGGTTTTGTTCGATTACGAGATTTAAATGTCGGTTTTGTTCGAATACGAGATTTAAATGTTGGTTTTGTTCGATTACGAGATTTAAATGTTTGTCGGTTTTGTTCGATTACGAGATTTAAATGTTTGTCGGTTTTGTTCGATTACGAGATTTAAATGTTGGTTTTGTTCGATTACGAGATTTAAATGTTGGTTTTGTTCGATTACGAGATTTAAATGTTTGTCGGTTTTGTTCGATTACGAGATTTAAATGTTTGTCGGTTTTGTTCGATTACGAGATTTAAATGTTTGTCGGTTTTGTTCGATTACGAGATTTAAATGTTTGTCGGTTTTGTTCGATTACGAGATTTAAATGTTTGTCGGTTTTGTTCGAATACGAGATTTAAATGTTTGTCGTTTTTGTTCGATTACGAGATTTAAATGTTTGTCGTTTTTGTTCGATTACGAGATTTAAATGTTTGTCGGTTTTGTTCGAATACGAGATTTAAATGTTTGTCGGTTTTGTTCGATTACGAGATTTAAATGTTTGTCGGTTTTGTTCGATTACGAGATTTAAATGTTTGTCGGTTTTGTTCGATTACGAGATTTAAATGTTTGTCGGTTTTGTTCGATTACGAGATTTAAATGTTGGTTTTGTTTGATTATGAGATCATCTCTTTTTCCGCAATATTTTGAATGAACAACGCAGCAGCGCCGCATCCAGTGCGTTTAACTGAACAGACTAACAAAAACACTATAATGCAATATCATTTACATCATCATCACATCTTGTGCGCCACTGATAAAGTTTCCTGACGCACAACTAACATTCGAATGCAGCGTTTTTAAATTTGATGAATATTCAAAATTCAAGTTTTTATTTGACAGCCGTATGGCTCACGTTTTCTGTGCTCTGGTCCAGCTCAGGGATGCAGGGGTAGGTGTAGATGGTGACGTCCCGCGGCGCCAGCAGCTTGGCCTGCACCGCCGTGCTCTTCCCGTCCGTCTCGTTGGGGTGCTTGATGATGTCGATCTTCACCGGCAGCTGAACACAGCAGACATGAACTTTAACAAACACAACTCTTCCAAAGGGTCATAAAAGGAGATGTTTATTCATTCGATAACAGCGTGTGGCGAACATTAACTGAAAACCTTGCTCTCAAATTACTTTGATCTTCTTAAACTATGAGAAGAATGAGTATTTGCGAGCGTGAGTTCCGCTCAGGAATTTCCAGTGGGTTTTTAGAGAAGTGGTTTTGGATTTATGGAGCAAGTCGTGTTGTAGAACATCTCTTCCAGTAATGCTCACCATAGAATGTATTTCACTCGTAAATCCAAAACCACCATTCTTAAAACAGCTCTATTTGTGCACATTTCAATTCAACTCAGAGAACCAGTAACGTTTCTGCTTCTTATCCACCTTATTTAATGTCAGATGCACTCAGTTCTAATCTAATACATCATCTGTGTCCCTGCAGCACAGAAGCAGTCATCAGTAGCACAGGTATATTTGTAGCAATAGACAACAATACATTGTATGAGTCACAATTATACATTTCTCTTTTATGACAAAAATCATTAGGATATTAAGTAAAGATCATGTTCCATGAAGATATTTAGTAAGTTTCCTACCATAAATATATCAAAACTTAATTTTTGATTAGTAATATGCATTGCTAAGAACTTCATTTGAACAACTTTAAAGATGATTTTATCAATATTTAGATTTTTTTGCTCCCTCAGATTCCAGATTTTCAAATAGTTGTATCTCAGACAAATATTGTCCTCCTAACAAACCACACATCAATGGAGAGATTATTTATTCAGTTCCCGATCCCGGATGATGTAAATCCCTGGTTTTGTGCTCCAGGATCACAAATGAAGAATGAATGATGATTTTGTTCGCGTCGCTGTGTAATGCGATGTTTTCACGCACCTCGACGCTCGGAACGTCCCGCGTCTCCAGCCCGACCAGCGCGCAGCAGCTGTAGCAGTAGAACATGCGCGACGCGCCGCACCGCGAGCACTTTCTCCGGCCGACGCGCTGCGCGGCATCCAGCGGGGCGTGCGACGCGAGCCGAAGGCCGCTCAGAGCGCTGCTCTCCTGATCCGACATCGCCACAACAAAACCAACGTGTGCACCACGCACCGGAAACACTACCGCGCCACAGGAAGCAGGAAGCAGGCGATTTCCTAGCAACAGACGCGACGCTGATGTTTGAGATGAAGAACAACATTTACTCGCTGCACGAGTTTATTCACTCTCAAGGACCAGTGAGTTCAAATAGTGACTATTAACTTGAATAAAACAGCTAATACACACACAATCTTTTCTTGTCACACAGTTTCTGAAAGCTGTCACTCAAACAGCAGAAGCACACACCAAATCTACAAAACCATACATTAATCATCTGACTTTGACTCAGTTTTCAATTTCATGAAACACT